>CM074278.1:3565242-3572742 GCA_037194245.1 Opsariichthys bidens | reverse complement strand
GTGTGATGGGTAGGTTTAGGAGTAGGGGTAGTGTAGGGGGACAGAATGTACAGTTTGTACAATATAAAAAACATTACGCCTATGGAAAGTCCCCACAAAACACAAAAAGACAACAATGTGTGTGTGTGTGTGTGTGTGTGTGTGTGTGAGTAACCCCAAGTTGCCCTAGGGAGGCTGATACTGTAATAACTATACTGTAAATTATAGATAAAAGCATCTGCTGGCAGCTGGTATTTACTTTCTAACTAAATATAAATCTAAACATAAATAATATATGAAGTATTGCCTATTTGAAATCAAATACATCCTAAAACCGAACGTTTTAGCCAAAAAAAAAAAATATATATATATATATATATATATATATATATATATAACAGTTTCAATATTTTTAAGTTACGCCACAGAACATTATTATGTTAAGAAAACTCATCAAAATAATGTTTGCAACTTAAAAGGTTTAATTAAATAAATACATAAAGAAGAAATTCTATCTTGCAATCATGCATTTAATTGAATCATAGGCCCCCAGAGTGTGTATGAAGATGAAAAATTAATATAAAAAATGAGGCAGTTTGGGTGTTAGTTAGCATTAAAAACTGCCTTTGATTATTTAAATGGGAATGCAAATCTTAAATCAATTACTTTACATGATCAAAGAATTCCTGGAATGAAAAGCTTTCTTTATGGAAAAGATATACCAAAACCAATTACATAGAATAAATCCAAACATAAGCAATAGACATAGATATAAATTAGATTATGTATTTATATACCCAGGATAGATGTTGTTTTGAACATGGGGATTTCATTTTTTTCAGTGTCTGTGATCATTTTATGCACATCGCTCCTTATCATCTGACACTCACTGCAGTGAGAGAACTACGCCCATGTTTCATTATGAATACATGTAGTATGATGAGAGAATTATGAGATTTGTGATGAATTATTGCTCTCGAGTGAGGAAAGTAGAAGCGAGATTAGTTTTCTGTTGCTATGAGGTCATAAACCTTTAGAGATGATTATTGAAAGGCTAAGTATTGATACACAATGACTGAATGGGCATCTCAAAATCAAATCAAAAGGAACAGAATTTACACACAAATTCCCCTTATATAGACTATAAAGTCTCAGTTGATCAGCTATATTGAAAGGTATTGTAAAATACCCAATAGAAGCCTGAATCTGAGACCTTATATACTATACTGGTTATAATTCTGAGAAAATACCCTGCAGGCTCCTGTAATTCAAACATTGTGCTAATATAGTCATATTCCTGACACATTTATGTATTTTAAATGCATTAAACTTCCATTAAGGTACAAAATCATCTGACAATCTTTCATAGAAAAAAAAAAAAATTGCATGAATCATGCAATGCACAATTTGATTTAAGATCTTGCCTTTCAGGGGAATTACACTAAAACCCTGGTTATCACATTGACGTTGGTGTTAATTAGTTGCATGAAGAAGAATATACCAGAGACACTTAATACACACACAGAGTAAATACACAGGAGAATACTGGACAATTCTAACCCTAACACTATTAATACAAAGACAAGAACTGACAATGAACAGATCAGAGTAGAAATACATGGCAGCAAACAAGGGAACTAAACGAGTTATAAGATAACCATGGCAACAGAAAAGGAGGAATAAGTAACTAAGGAAACTAACACATAATAAACAGAGAATATACTTGAAACAAAGACACATGAAACACAACTAAACTAGACATAATCCTGACAGTACACTCCCCTCCCACAAGGCAAGTCCTCGTGCCTAAACTAACAGTCCTGGAGGGAGGAGGTTTCAGGGGAGGACAGGCGAAGGAAAGGAAACAGTAGAAGCCAACATAGGTGAACACCAAGATGGAGCCAAGGCTGAGCCCTGATGTGTTTCTTGACCAGAGCCTGACAGAGGCAGAGCCATCAATAGTGGAGACCGCTGTGAGGATGACAGTCCATGGCGAAGCCGCAGGCTCGGAAGTTTAATGAGACAGACCAGGACAAAACCAGAGGGAGTGAGGGCCAAGCCAGACCTGGAGGGAAGGAGCAGCCCACTTGAGCCGAAGGGGTGCAGAGCTGAAGTGCAGCCAAAGGCCTGGAAGTCTGTCTGGAGCCGGAGGGACGAGGGAGCCTGGTGGAGCCTGATCAATGTAGGACGACGGCAGAGCTGAGGGAGCGCAGTGCCAACGGGCTGACAGGCCGAGGTGGAGTCATGAGCCTGGAGGCCTGAGGTGAAGCTAGGGGATTGGTCTCGCAGAACTTGGCTAGTGGAGGCGACATCCGAGGCAGAGCTGAAGAATTGGTGGAGTCTGAGTCATCTAAAGGATCCCGTGAAGTGAGTACTGTGACGGGAACAAGGGTGGCTCCGCTGTGAGTTGGATAAGTCAGCGCTCTCTCACTGAATCATGAGAGGACTGCTCCCACAGACAAGACTCTGAGATGGACCTGGCGATGGGTTCCGTCCTCAGGATGGAGATGGCTTCCAACTCTAGCTCCAGGATGGACGCGTTGGCAGCCTCTGGCTCCGAGGGTGGAGGTGGCTGGGGTGTCGACGGAAGATCTCTCATGCCCTCTGGGACACTCTGGGCTGGATTGATGGATCCTGTCTGGACCGGGTAGGTAGATGGCTGCTGGAGACCAAGGATATCTCTTGGTGATGCTTTCTTTGACAGTTCTTGTCATGAGGAAGGATTCACACACCACAAGGTGTAATCCATAAACTTGGCAAAACAGCAGTGATCCTCTGCCATCAGCAGCATCTGGTTGAGGATATCATCCACACACTCCAGAGGAGAGGTTTGAATGCTTTATTTGTGTGCCAGAATCAAACACACACTATTGAATCTATGAACACAACATGTGGAAGCATGGGGACAGATCTTGGTAGTAGCAGTCAGAGAATCTGTCACACATCATACATGCGTACTTCAATAAGCCGACAAATGAAGGTTAAGCCGTTTACATGGCAGACGAAATTAGGGTAATGGGTAAAAATCTAGCCGTTTCAATTGGTTTATCCTTAAGGAAAAAGGGTTTACGTGTTAACATCACCACACACATTGTCAGCTTATTAAACAGGTTAAGAACATACATGTAAACATACTAACATGTTGCATGCAAACAGAAAGGTCTTAGCAGGAACATGAGAACACATTACATTCTGCAGGGACGTTCACAAAGTGTGATTGTGTTCTGACTTCTGCAAGTAAAATTCAGAGGTCAAAGTCATCTTCACCCTGTGATTTATCCGTTTACCCAAATGGGCACCCTCACACATTCTTCTTTGTGAATAAGTAATGCATGAGATATAATAAAGATTTACTCTTCTTTCTTTCAGTTGCTCAGTTATCCATGATGGTGAAAGTGGATTATTCAATAACCTTTATTTCACAGAAAGGTCGAGATGACCAGCCAGTGTTAAAATATAATGAATAAAAGAGTTTGGAGCCTATCTATCTGTCTATTTTACAGAGCCTAAATGTACAGTACAAAATAGTGTGTGATTTAAATACACACACACACACACACACACACACACACACACACACACACACACACACACACACATATATACATCTATTTATCCACACACACATATACATATATATATATATACACTCATATACATACGCATACATATATACACACACACACACATATATATACACACACATATATACACATATACATTATATATATACAGATATACACATATTGTATGCATACATACATATATAAACATATATATACACACACACACACACACACACACACACACACATATATATACACACATACATATATACATACATATATATATATGCACACACACACAGACACACACATATATATACATATATTTATACACACATATACATATATATACATATATATACACACACACACATGTATACATATACATTATATATATATATATATATATATATATATATATACAGACATACACATATTATATACATACATATATAAACATATATACACACACACACATATATATATATATATATATATATATATATATTCCAATACTTCTTCTAAAGGTGAGCGCTCTCATGACTATCACCTTTGCTTCTGATTGGTAGATGGTCTCTTGCTGATGATGTACATTCCTGTGGGCTGTTTGATGACAAAGCAGTCTGTGAAGGAATTCACAGTGACCATTAACCGTGTCACCATCAACACTACTGATTTCTGTTCAGTTTGAAAAGCAAATAATGTTTAAGTATAGCAGACATCTTTGCAGTCTTTAAGTTGGAGGGTGATGAATTCATGAAAAGTCCCGTGCATAGAAAAACTCTTTCAACGTAGAGAAAGTGCAATATCTCAGTTAGACCATTTCCTAAATAGATATCCAGTGAAATGAAGGATAACAAGCATATTCTCTACTTCCTGTCAAAAAGGTTGTTTTAGAAAAAGAAATCAGTCTGGAATGGATGATAAGAAAGCTCTTTCAGTCGTCTCAGAAGCCTTTAACGTTTCTTTCATTCCCCCTTTTGAAATTATACACTAACTCCTGTGATCTGACATCATGTAGCTGAAGAAATGTGTCGGGGTGAAGGAAAGTTTTCACAGCACAAGAACACGATGTTTGATTGAAAGAGTCAAAAATCATCTCCACTGGCGCACATTTACAGCAGACACAATTAAAACATTGTCCACGGCGAAATTCATGGCGGGTGTGAATTTTTGAAATAAATGCCAAATAATACCGCATTCCACAGTGACAAACACACTTCGTAAGATTAGATAAGTTTGAAACTGTTTGCTCTTGGAGTGAGTTGCATCAGCCAGCAAGAGCATATCAGGAAAAATGCCATTCATTAAGAATGCAGGAGAAAATATGAACACAAAAGCACAATGTAGTTACTAAGAGTAAAAACACGCCAGGCCATTATGCGGTTGCTAGGGCGCTCTGGGTGATTGGCAGGTCATTATGCGGTTGCTAAGGAAGGTTGCTAGATGGTTGGCTCAAGTAAAAAGAGCTCGGTTTAAAAACTACATTACATTTTGGTTGCTTCAATTTAAGTTTATGGTGATCTTTTGTTGAACTTATAAGTATGTTGTGCTAAACGTGTTTCAGATGTGACAAAGAGGATCATGCTTTTATATTTGCTGTTGGCTCAGGATTAATATTTATAGAGTTGGTCTGCTGTTTTGCACTCATATTGTTGTCCAACAGGAGAGTGGAGATAGATTTGCATATCAACTGAAATATCCACGATTTGACATGAATGTGATTTGTGGATGGCTAATACTGGAGAAAATAATGAATCTACTTCAGTCCTGTTTTCCATCTCAGTCTTTGAGCAATTCTGGTATAAATCAGTTTTTTCAACACGTCCAATACAGTTCCAGCAGGTGGGTGTTTTCTCATCACATTAGCCAAAGTTGTTTTTGGGCAAAGAATTTTGAGTAACATCTACAGTCGTGGCCAAAAGTTTTGAGAATTACATAAATATTGGAAATTGGAAAAGTTGCTGCTTAAGTTTTTATAATAGCAATTTGCATATACTCCAGAATGTTATGAAGAGTGATCAGATGAATTGCATAGTCCTTCTTTGCCATGAAAATTAACTTAATCCCAAAAAAACCTTTCCACGACATTTCATTGCTGTCATTAAAGGACCTGCTGAGATCATTTCAGTCATCGTCTTGTTAACTCAGGTGAGAATGTTGACGAGCACAAGGCTGGAGATCATTATGTCAGGCTGATTGGGTTAGAATGGCAGACTTGACATGTTTAAAAGGAGGGTGATGCTTGAAATCATTGTTCTTCCGTTGTTAACCATGGTGAAGTGCAAAGAAATGCGTGCGGCCATCATTGCGTTGCATAAAAATGGCTTCACAGGCAAGGATATTGTGGCTACTAAGATTGCACCTAAATCAACAATTTATAGGATCATCAGCAACTTCAAGGAAAGAGGTTCAATTCTTGTAAAGAAGGCGTCCAAGAAAGTCCAGCAAGTGCCAGGATCGTCTCCTAAAGAGGATTCAGATGCGGGATCGGAGTGCCACCAGTGCAGAGCTTGCTCAG
This sequence comes from Opsariichthys bidens, assembly GCA_037194245.1. Lineage (NCBI taxonomy): Eukaryota > Metazoa > Chordata > Actinopteri > Cypriniformes > Xenocyprididae > Opsariichthys > Opsariichthys bidens. The sequence goes on along the minus strand of CM074278.1, from coordinate 3,566,676 downwards.
GAATGGCAGCAGGTGTGAGCGCATCTGCACCCACAGTGAGGCCAAGACTTTTGGAAGATGGCCTGGTGTCAAGCAGGGCAGCAAAGAAGCCACTTCTCTCCAAAAAAAAAACAAACATCAGGGACAGATTGATCTTCTGCAGAAAGTATCGTGAATGGACTGCTGAGGACTGGGGCAAAGTCATATTCTCAGATGAAGCCCCTTTCTGATGGTTTGGAGCATCTGGAAAAAGGCTTGTCAGGAGAAGAAAAGGTGAGCGCTACCATCAGTAAAGCATCCTGAGACCATTCATGTGTGGGGTTACTTCTCATCCAAGGGAGTGGGCTCACTCACAATTCTGCCCAAAAACACAGCCATGAATAAAGAATGGTACCAAAACACCCTCCAACAGCAACTTCTTCCAACAATCCAACAACAGTTTGGTGAAGAACAATGCATTTTCCAGCACGATGGAGCACCGTGCCATAAGGCAAAAGTGATAACTGAGTGGCTCGGGGACCAGAACGTTGAAATTTTGGGTCCATGGCCTGGAAACTCCCCAGATCTTAATCCCATTGAGAACTTGTGGTCAATCCTCAAGAGGCAGGTGGACAAACAAAAACCCACTAATTCTGACAAACTCCAAGAAGTGATTATGAAAGAATGGGTTGCTATCAGTCAGGATTTGGCCCAGAAGTTGATTGAGAGCATGCCCAGTCGAATTGCAGAGGTCCTGAAAAAGAACGGCCAGCACTGCAAATACTGACTCTTTGCATAAATGTCATGTAATTGTCGATAAAAGCCTTTGAAACGTATGAAGTGCTTGTAATTATATTTCAGCACATCACAGAAACAACTGAAACAAAGATCTAAAAGCAGTTTAGCAACAAACTTTGTGAAAACTAATATTTATGGAATTCTCAAAACTTTTGGCCACGACTGTAGATGAACTGGTTTTATTCAAGTCAAAAATGTTTTAAAGCACGTAGAGGTGACATGATAGAAATGGCAGGTTAAGGCAATTTCATTAATCAGTTTCCGTAGCCAAAATTAAAAATAGTGCAGTATATTTTTTTTGTATTGATATGATAGCATTAAGCATTAAACACAAGTCGTGGCCTAATGGTGAGTGGGTCGGGCTTCTAATCAGAAGGTTGCTGGTTCGATTCCCATGCCGGCAGGAATTGAATGTGGTGATTGTGAATGAACAGCACTCTCTCCACCTTCGATACCATGGCTAAAAGTGCCCTTGAACAAGGCATGAAACCCCTAATTCCTCCCATTGCAAGTATCTTTGGATAAAAGCGTCTGCCAAATGAATAAAATTTAAAATGTAAATGAGTTCACTCAAGTATGTTTCAAGTATGCTCAAAAATCCACATACAATGTCAGTGTCGAGGTTAACGCTGACTCCGATATTGTAAGTGGAGTTCATGTAATTATGGTGTGTGATGC
>CM074278.1:3265242-3560242 GCA_037194245.1 Opsariichthys bidens | reverse complement strand
GAGAAAGAGAGTTGGAAATTTAAAATTCACAGTCTTGTTGCTTTGAAGTCGGCACAGCCAAAAGCTAATCAGAGAAAGCTGGCATGCTAGATTTGGCAGGATAAAGGATTGTGATTATGTTTACTGAAACCCAGCGCTGGGTCTCATACCTCTAGGGCTTTAATTGAGTTCTCACAGCAGGCTGCCAACAGCAGAAGATATGAAACACGGAAAAATGAGGCCTACAGTAGAGATCTGTTTTGGTAGAGTATGCCTCCTGAGGTAAACAGGCATATTAGTGCCTCATGACTCTTCTCTCGTTACCACATCCACACATGTTTGACTGTTTAAAGACTTTGTATATAACTTCCAACACTCAAAAAAAAAAAATATTTCAGTCTAAACATAAGTTTTATGTAATTTAATTATATAGCAATTTTCCATCCATTTGGATGACATAGTTTTAACATAAACAAACTAATAAACTTAATGTGATTCATATTTATCAGTCATATGTAAATGAAATAGGTAAGATTTATGTAATAGTCTTACATAAGACTATTGTACAGTTGTAGTTCTTGTGTTTCTCTGTCCTTCAGTGATTCTGCTTGTTAACAGCAGGTGTTCATCATTACTGCTCAATCATCACTTAACTCTGACGCTGCTTCAATGGTACTTTAACTCAGTAGTGCACGCACACACATGACCACTAAACAGTGTTAACTAAGCTGGGCATTTTTCTGTGAACTATTACATATAAATCTATTTCATTTACATATAACTGAGAAATATGAATCACATTAAGTTTATAAGTTTGTTTATGTTAAAACTATGTAATCCAAATGGACGGAAAATTGCTATGTAATTAAATTACATAAAACGTATGATTAGACTGAAATATTTTTTTGAGTGAATGAGCATTACACAAGGCTGTTTGTACAGTTCTCTTGTTTTGATAAAAAAATGAAATAACTTATTTTTAAAATGGAATTCTGAAAGTGATTGTAGCCCACTAAACCAGTATGAGATAAATGTATTTATACTGTACCTAATGCATTAGTGCCCACTTTTTCAGCAGCTTTTGTTCTGGAAGAATTTTTCCCAAGGAGAAAAAAACACCTTCTCAAAGAAAATATAAGCCAAGAACCAAATCAATCAGTTAAAAGGTGAATCACAATGTTACAAACTTTTATTTGAAGCAAACAAAAGTTTTAGAAAATAGGACAAAAAGGCAAAAGCACAAGACTATGAACTTAACGGCTTTAATGAGAGAAAGAACCACAATTCCATGAAGCACTGCAAATGACAAATCAAATTAAAAATGATGACGAAAGATGTACATTATTATATGAACAATTTTTTTGTATTGGCTTTGATGGTCAAGTTTAATCAGCTTTCTCATGTATTGACCTGTTTTTTCTTTTCTTGTTTTTTTTTTCTTTTCTCTTTTTATGTGTCCTCTTCATGTGTGTGTAAATGATTCTTAACATTTCCTTTAATTATTTGACTTTACATACAGATGTCTTTTATTTCTTAACTCTAATGTTCTCCTGTTTGTATATTTGTATGGTTCTTGAATAATAATAATAAAAAAAACATAAGTGTATGTGTATGTATCATATATTGTGGCGAGGGGGGGCATGGTTCAGTGAGGTCTGCAGCGGGAGAGAGAGTTGGGAGAAGTGCGGTGAGTAAGTGCAGTGGGTTAAGTGCATATAACGAACACCTGTGTCTGATTCCAGTGATGGGCGTGGAGAGACCGGATCAAGGGGAGCAGAAAGAGAAAACGGGAGAGAGAGACACGGGCTGTGTGTGTGTGTGTGTGTGTGTGGGTATTCCCTACGTTATGGGGACCAAATGTCCCCACAAGTACAATAATACTAGTAAATTTTGATCTTGTGGGGACATTTTTTTGGTCCCGTGAGGAAACAAGCTTATAAATCATACAGAATTATCTTTTTTGAAAATCTAAAATAGCAGAACATTTTGTGTGATGGGTAGGTTTAGGGGTAGGGGTAGTGTAGGGGGACAGAATATACAGTTTGTACAGTATAAAAACCATTACGCCTATGGAATGTCCCCATAAAACATGAAAACATAACGTGTGTGTGTGTGTGTGTGTACAGTGGGGATAAGTATTTAATACACTGCCGATTTTGCAGGTTTGCCCACTTACAAAGCATGTAGAAGTCTGTAATTTTTATCATAGGTACCGGTGGCGGACTGGGACAGTAAATCAGGCCGGGAATTTGACTCCACCCCAGGCCACCTCTGCTGCTGCAGTCACCACCACCAAATTCATGTAGTTGATGTAACTGGTAGACGACCATTCATAATATGAATGGATAAATAAATAAACCCTCAAAAACTCACTAGGAATAGACCATCTATACTACCACACCAAAGACAAATATAAAATTGGCTTACACATTTTAAGAAGGGATAATAAAAGATACATATTCACATGTTAAAGTATTTCTATTTTACATATTTCCAATGCTCTGTGTATCCCCATACAGTATATAAAACCAGGTGCTAATTTGTCATTAAGATGTGCTTTTAAAACTTCTATCATTATATATATTTGTATTATTTTTTTTTTTTTTATAAAGAATAGATTTTATCTATTGTAAGATGCTTTGGATGAAAGCGTCCACCTGCCAAATGATTAAGTAAATATTAGGGGTGGAACAGTTCAACTTTTTCACGGTTCGTTTTTTTTTTTTTTTTTTTCATCACTGTTGTTGTAATGTCTGGGAACCCAGAATGTTCATCCATCAACAGAAACTGAACCCTGATTGTTTTACATGTTATTTATAGTAAACCATATTACAGATGCTTTGTCAGATTTAAGTTGAACAGCGGACCGTCCGAGCGCGTGGAGAACCGAACGGATCGATTTTTTTTCCCACCCCTAGTAAGTATCATGTAAATGTAATTCTGACCGACCTGTTCCCTTACCGGCGAACATGGCTTGGATTTTGTCTGTGGCCAGGGCTTTTCTCCTTTTTATGCATTCCCTCTCTGCTCCTCCTTTGCATTTACGCTCCATTTTTTGCACTATTTTCCAAGATAAAGCCTGCCTCTGGATGTAGCCAATTAGGCAGTGCTTCGCTGATGTTGGGTCATGTGGTGGTGTCATTTTCACTCCGCTATCGCCTGATTCGTAGATTCATAAGTGCGTCAATTAATTCGCAGTTGCATACCAGCCCATTGCACGTCAGTCTGATCGACAGCACAGCGGCAGCCGGCAGGCCAGAATGACCATCAGGCCACCGGGAAATGTCCCGGTGCTCCCGATGGCCAGTCCACCCCTGATAGGTACTCTTCAACTGTGAGTGGAAAACCTGATATTAAACCCAAAACCCAATATTAAAGTTAAAAAAAGAGGTTTGAACTGAACCATATATAATTTGAGAAAAAATAATTATTTATATGTAAGATTCTTGGATTAAAATATCCAAAAACTACTAACTACTACTGTTTAAATGCAGAGAAATAAGCAATATTAACCATCACCTATCAATGACATTACACTTGCATTAATATTTTGTAGATATTCTAATATCGATCTAGCTTACAAACGCTTGACCAGAAGAAGCGGAAGCGACGACTGTGGCATAATGAAAGTTGCGCTGCTCTCGAGGTGCGTGTCGCTCGTCTCTCATTAGCAATCGCTCAATCGGCCTCGTTCAGCTACAGAAACGTTAATAACCTCATCCATGAACATGATTCTTTTCCACCAGCTGTGAGGCGAAGACAACCTCTATCCCAAAATAAGAGTAACTGCAGTTATAAATCACCAATTGACAGGTGTATGTTTACATCTCCAGAACCGCATGTCTAAAACAGTGATACCTGGAAAATCCAGAAAACCTAATTGTATGATTTTTAAATAATTAATTTGCATTTTATTGCATGCCATTAGTATTTGATACATCAGAAAAACAGAACTTAATATTTGCTACAGAAACCTTTGTTTGCAGTTACGGAGATCACACGTTTCCTGTAGTTCTTGACCAGGTTTGCACACACCGCAACAGGGATTTTGGCCCACTCCTCCATACAGACCCTCTCCAGATCCTTCAGGTGTCGGGGCGGTCGCTGGGCAATACAGACTTTCAGCTCCCTCAAAACATTTGGCTTTCTGGAATGCTTGATTCTGATTGGTCGATCATGGCATTGCGCGGTCAGATATTTCTATGTAATAACCACAAAACTGAGTATATGCGTTTAACTCTACTTTTAGACACACACTCATGTACTTCCCTCAGAAGTGTGTTCTGGGCAAGAGAAGTTTGTTCGGACAGTCCCTCGACCCGACAATTTCAACTCCAGGCAGATCCATAGACCACAATGCAATGCGACATTGACGTCACAACAGCAACTCACACTCCATAGCAGATTGATCCAGACCTTAAAGGGTTCGTTCCCCCAAAACACAAATGAAGATATTTAATCTGAAAGTTCTGTCCCTCCATTGACAGTCAACGCAAATACCACTTTGACGCGTCAAAAAGTTTATAAAGAGATCGTAAAAATAATCCATGTGTACTGAGCGCTTTAGTTTAAGTTTTCTGAAGCGCCACAATCAGTTTATATGCCGAGCAAACTTAATTTATGCTTTTATTAAACGAACTGTCTGAAGCGAGACTAGTGAGGAAAGGGCTTTAAAAGTGGCTCTTTACATGAGAACGGAAGTTAGGCGCCACCTTGTGGCTAAAAATGGTAGTACAATGACTAATGATTTCAGTGAAAATGGCCTTTTAATAGCACAAAATCTTAACTATTAACTGCATTTTCCAACTTTGAAGCTTGACACAAAAATAATGACAACATTGACATATAAAAAATTAGCAATAAATGCATTCATTCATTCATTCATTCATTCAGATTGATTGATTTAGAAAGCTTGTAAAATGATTCCACAAAAAACAGTCTTTGTATTTTTTTCCCTTTCCATAATATTTTTTTTTTTTCCTTACATGCCCTTGGAACTGGCTCCCCCCAGTTTTATAATTTTAATAAGCCCGCTTGATTGGTCAATTTAAACAACCTGCTTTATAAAGATAAAAGAAGAACTTTAGACTCAATTGTATTGCAAGAGGGAAAAGAGATGAAAAGATAACCAAAATCCACCCACTGAATAGTATATCTCCCTCAAGTATCAAATCAAATCAATCAAAGCATATATCAATGAGAGCAGAGCTAACGTTATTTACCCTGGCGCAGGCTGGACGACAGCAGTTCTCTCTCATGCAGCAGAAGCTCATTTATTCAGGAGAGAAGACGGCTCGCACTGTTACAGGCTTTTCAGAGTGACTGATGAGCTCAGCTGAAAACAACCATAAATCTGCTTGTACAGAAATGTGAAGTTATGGCATCATGAGAGCATTGAAGATGTGTTCTTGTGATCATTAACTTTCAAGGCAAATTTAGTTTGCAAAAACAACCTAATAAGAGCATATTTTATTTATATGCATATAGGGAGTATTTTTTTAATCATAATTTTTAACAGTTCTGGATTCATTAACAATTCTTTTAGTACTTTTGAGGAATATTAAAAGACTCACTGAAAAGTTGTTCTTTGGGGAATCAGACTACACTGATCATAAAAGACAATATGTTTTTGATTCACTAAAAAGAACCAGCTCATAAAAGTCACTTGTTTGGGATTCGAACCACACTGGTTGAGCTTTATGATTTTGATTCACAAAAAAATTAAAAAAAAAAAATGTCTCATTAGAGTCAGGAATTGATCACATGCGCGTTTACTTTTTGGTTTTTGTTAAGCCAGAGCTTGGGCATTTCCGGTGAACTGTTAGCCGTCATTCTGTATTCGATGTACATTAACAAAAAACCATCATTGGTTTTTAATGTTATATTTATATTTGAATGCAGTTATCACACTTGTCCAATTTGTCAATGAATGGGTTTTATTGACTGCAATAAAGACAAAGCTAATGGGAATGTTTGAACAAGAAACGCAGTCTCTAAACATTTTTCCAGCACTTCAAATGCTATTTTTAATGTGATGACCAAAGACTTTACTTGTTCCTCCTTCTGAGATTGTCCCTGTTTGAAGATGAAGGAAATCCAAAATTGAATAGAAAACAATTTACATTAATTTTAAAAAAGACATTAATTACTGTAATGTGCAGGGTGAGCGAGAGCCGTGAGGGAACGGCGCGAGGCCGGTGACGCGAGTGATAATGAGCGCCACCTGTGCGCTACACCGGCCTCGTGTCTCTCACGGAGGAGCTCCGGAAGCATGAAAGAGGAGCGACGACAGTGAAGGACGTTAGAGGACCAGTCTCCATGAGGAACTGCCGCGATTTTACTTTCGTTTTATTGTTTGTTTATTTATTTGATTAAAAGTTATTAACATTTATTGGCTCATATTAGCCATTTCCTGTAATAGTTTTTAATAGTTTCGCTTTTGAATAAATACGAAATATTATAAAAATCACTAGGTTTAAAAAAAAATTGTCAAGGTGAAGTATGAAGTACTCACACAAACAATAACTTTTCTTGCAAATGAATTACACACAAAGCAAGCATCTCCCTTCCCTTTCTGACTGAAGCGGTCACAAAACTAGCCTTTTGAGCACAATAAATATTTGTATTGACGTTTTCTTCACACAAAAGTCTAAACACTGATGATTGAATTTAATTTTGCTGGGGAGGAAAACTGATTTTTTTTTTTAGGTCTATCTTAGGTTTGATTAACTAATTTAAAGCTAGGCCTGACCAGTGTTGGGGAAAGTTACTTTTAAAAAGTAATGTGTTACAATATTGCGTTACTCCCTAAAAAAGTAACTAATTGTATTAGGGAAAGTTACTTTTTATGAAAAGTAATGCATTACATTACTTCTGTGTTACTTTTTTTAATCAGCTGGGCTGAGCTTGTTTGTTTGTTTTTTTATAACCAATTTTTTTTTTTTTAAAGTTCTATTTTTGGCAAATGTTCAGGCCCTTTCACACCAAAAAATAAATAAGCCTCAGGCTGAAAAAAAAATGCATATTTATGCCTGTACAGTAGAGGGCGCACCTCAAACAAATCATTCAGCTGTGCTCCCAAAATGGATTAATTAAGAATAAGATACATGAGGAAGTTCAACACTATTTCTAAATCTAATCTAAAGTCATTTTTGCTTATTAGTACGGTTGAAATAGATCATTGAAGGTCAGCAGCAAAGACATTGGTTAATAAAGTGAGATTAAACACATAAAGTATATTTTTGTAATTTCATATAGTTAATTATTACAGGTTCAAAGGTTAAATTTTACAGTTCAAATGTTTTTTGTGCAAGACAGATGAGTAAATGCATGTTCAAATTTGGTCTAGAAATGCAATAACCATCTTTTTCACACAGCCCTATTTCTCTCAGCATGGGACAGAGAGCGGTCTGTCAATAAAAGTTACTTGCGTTACTTACTGGAAAAAGAAACTTAAATATTTTGTTGAAATAGAATAAGTAATCTGATTACTCAAGTAACCCAAGTTACATTTAATCCATTACCCCCCAACACTGTGTCACTATTTACGTGACTATATCCTTTTTATAAACTAAGTTTTAAAGTATTGATACTGTTAAAGCTCCTCAGGACATTGAAGAAACTGACACACCAACAAGTGACATTTCACCAGAAGTTTTCCAGCTGGCTTATATTATTGCGGACATTCTTAAGAACATTCCATGCATATGGTCAACTGACACTTCACCGGCAGTTTGATTGACAGGCGATCTGACCAATCATAACCCCGAATCGATCATTTTGTCCGACAAAGCAGTCAGAGGAGTTAGTAGATTAACGTTGTTGAACTTGAACTTGATAAATTGTGTGTTCTCACGTCTTTCCGCGCTTGAAACAACATTCCTTCTGATGTTCATTCATGTTTATTTGATGCTATAAATGAACTAGTATGAAGAGATGATCGAGGAGCTACAGCGATCTGTCGCGACACATTAAAGACACACTAGACGCTCTTTATTGGTTGCTCCACAATGTATTTTTCAATGTGTGAGAACATGATGTGTGGCGTGAGAGCACATGGCTTGTCGGGCATAGCAACAGTAACTAAAGGGGGCGGGTCTTTGTAAACGGTCAAATTGATTACACTGGTCACACTGCACGTTTTTGGCTCATTGTCTTTTGTTTCCCTGGCCTGGAAAAGTTGGCAAATCCCGTCACTACTTCATATTCAAAAGTGCTCATTATGTTTAATCAATACCTCAGAACCGTGCTTCATTTCCAAGCAACCAATCAGATCGGAGCTGGTGATTTCTGCAAGCGCTTGACATTTTTATGTGCAAATTTGCATCAGTAAAACAAGAATAGACTGTGGGCAAGCCATCTGAGACTAGCATATCATTAACCAAGTAATGAATGCTATCTTCACAAAGCTCGCCTACAGCTTTTGCTTTAGAATTAAAACCCAATTACCGCGAGGCAGAACAAATCAAACGCAAAATGCCCCAGTAACTATAAAGCAAAACAACCGAGCACGAGTGAAGAGTAGAGGAGGCTTTCGGGCTCAGAAGGATCTGGAACAGAAATGAGAATAAACCAAGGGTGCTGATGAGCTAAAGTGTCTCTGAAGAATTCTCTTCTCTATTACGGGACTCGCGACGGCAAAGAGGCTTAACAATATTGGTTACGGGATTTGAAACGATCTAGGGACAGGCTGCTTTTAATAAGCATGAGGAGGGAGTTATTAGTCTCTTATATCTCTCTTCTCTTTGTATGAACAAAGGTGCCCTTCAAAATCCCCAGCCTCAGATAAAAAATCTATTTCTGTACCAGTCAAGCTATACTTGTTCACCTGGAATTTACATCCTGAAACAAATTAAGAAGTGCCTGTACGATCTCTGAACAACCTTTAGTTGAAAGTCACACTCTCAACCGGCCTCCCGCGTTCAATTCACGACCTTTATGCTACAGGACCACCTAAACACTCTTATTCAGCTCCCAAATTTCACACAAACACATTCATTCGGCCCTGTAATCTCGAACAGAGACTTAGATTGGATAATTATAGAGCTCTGCAGCAGATGACTGGAATTATGTATCATTATTAGGGATTCAAAGACCCAACATAATGCACACAACAAATCATACAGCCGAAACATAATTATAACACTGATTTTAGAAAGCACTCAATCTGATATCATTAATAACAATTTCCATGAGTATTTAAGGAAGGAACGGTCGAGATGGTCATATGAAAACATACAGAGCACTGCCCAAAAATCTGTCATAATTTAGCTAAATAGCATTAATATACACTGTTAAAAAAATTGCTGTAAATTTTACAGTAACTGGCTGGCAACCCTGCTGCCAGTATTATACTGTAAAATTTACAGTAATTTTTTAGTGTTACTGTAATGTAATTTACAGAATTCCCCTGTATTCTCTGATTACAGTAAATAACTGTATTTTTTTAAATTACGAAGGGTCAATTTACAGCAATATTCTGTAAATTTGAGTCAAACCAACACGTGACCCCAGAATGCATTGCAGTTTACAGCAATATGCTGTATTATTAAAAAACAGCCAGCGGCTGTAAAATAATGCTGTGATTTTTACAGTAATTCATTACAGTGTATATCGAAATACGGCGGGTGAAGATTACAAATCCCACTGGCTATCGTGTCACGTGACATGGGAGCTACGCCGATTGCTTAAATTGTGGCAAAAACCTGCAAAATAAGTGTTTCAGCATTTCCAAAAACATTTTCTCACACAAAGCTACTGTATGGTTTCAGAAGACGTATAAACTTTTGGTGTTAGTCGTTTTCCATTTTGAGATTGAAAGCCTCGCCGTTGTGTGGAAAAGAGCAGCATCGACATTCTGCTAGACATCTAAAGATCGTGAAAACAGCGCGATTCATGAAGCGCAGCTCACACACACTCACTTTCAAACCAAGCAGCTTTCTGATGGGCAACATGTTGAATACACACATCCAACTTGAACCAGCCGCCAAATCGGAGCTGGGCAATATGTTGCTTTCACAATGGGATTATGGGGTAGTCATGACCTAATGGTGAGGGAGTTGGGCTTGTAATCGGAAGGTTGCTGGTTCGATTCCCATGCCGGCAGGAATTGAAAGTGGGGATAGTGAATAAACAACACTCTCTCCACCTTCAACCATCCATGACTAAAGTGCCCTTGAGCAAGACACCTAACCCCTAATTGCTCCCCTTGTAAGTCGCTTTGGATAAAAGCGTCCGCTAAATGATGAAAAATGAAAAAAAAAATGGGATTCCTATTGAAATGGTTGGATTTCGACCCCTGAAAATTCATGAATGTGAACACTTTATAAAAGAAGGCTGTAAAATAAGGTCGTACGATTGAGGATGAGTACATGATTTTCATTTTTGGCTACAATATCCCTCTGATGTATGAAATGCATGACTCTGGATATGTTGTAATTTAACTTTTAATGCCATGTCAACATCAGACACTATCTTCTTGGAAAAAATGGAGTTACGAAAATATAAGAGTTCCAAGCGTTATGACTCAACCATTGATTTCCTTTCATTTTTGGAACCTAAAAAGCAAGACATTCCATTGGGAGTCTTGTGCGAGCGGATACAATAATAGGTCCAAGCGGGGTGATGGTCTGGAACAGCATGCGTGCAAAGCGCTGGTACAAGTGGAACATACAATAACCCACAGCTCTCATGCCACAAAGCAAAGACGATTGGACGGACATCAAAGGCCGAGAAGAAATACATGACGGCCAATTCTTCCTTTTAAGACCAAGCTATGGCAGGGGAAAAGCTAGCGGCAGACTGGTGTCGACTTCCTGCCAAATTATTACCCTCCTCGATGAAGTCACTACCTGATTGCCTAATCCTAACCCCTCCCCCACACCTATCCTAAACCTACCAATATTAGTAATTGGGGGGTAATAATTTGGCAGTCATGGTGCAATGCAGCAGCATTATGAACATTTATAGTGACTGAATCCAAAAAAATCCCATATTATAGAAATGTATGAGTCCGATGAAGAGAGACAAAAATATTAGGGCTTCACAGATTTATCGCACAATACGAAAAATAACTTTGAACAGGATTATCGCTTAAACGAGATTCTTAGAGCGATTATGAAATCGTGAAAGCTGCGAATATTTTTAATGCGCAGCTTGTCAGTGAAGTCCGGCTCCAAAAGCACTGCGAGTTTGAGTCGCTTATAATGTACCTTTGAAAAAGCGACGTGCGTCAAACACCTTTCCAGATGCATTTATTAACATCTTCTCCAACACAAGACAACATTTAATAGCATGTGTTTACTCCAAACTCACTTCATAACGACAGTTGAACATCCTTCTGTGAGATGATGTGGCTTCTTATACAGAAAGAGGCAGTCGTGTCTTTATTAGTCAAGTTTAAGTCAAAGCGTTTCAATCTTCTGTTTATTCAGCTACAGCGATATGGCGCGTGTTTTCTTCTTCTACGGCAGGGCATATTTGGAATTTCTACACAAGAGCGCCCTCTGGCTTTCAGATGGAGAAGCATTTGACTGTGCGGTAAATAATCACAATCTTTACCAAATTGCATGTGATTTAATCACGATAAATTGTGCATCCCAAACAAAACTAAAATATCGTTAATAAATTCACAAATAGGTGACAGTATAAAGATCAAGAGCACTAAAAAGAAGAAGAACAAATGAAATAAGCAAAAACTGAATGCACCTTTAAAGTCAGCATGAAATTAAAATGGAAATTTTCATTTTTTTAAATAGAATATTGCAGTATTTATTATAAATGAAATATCCGTGCAAATCATTACTTTTTAAATTCATGTGTCTCGTAATGAAATAACGTCCCCTCCCGCTACATCTCTTCTCTGATGATGCGTTTACTGGCATGAGGGCGGGGCAACCTGTCACTCACATGAGATCCACCAATAGCAAACCACATCCATCCAATCAAGTCCTCATGGACAAAAGTCCTGCCCTTCTTTGAGAAGCCGTTTCACTCAAATATCCGTCAGAAAAAAAAAAACATGTCATGTCGATTTCAAATTCCAATGATTAAAATACTGACTCTTTTCTTGTTTTACTATTGTCTTCCTGCTCCGGAAAAGATGCGAGATGTTTTGTGGCTTTTGCGGAGCTGAGATTTCAAAAAGGATTGCATGGGCAGCGAACTAAAACGAAGCACTTCGGGCTTAAGTAATTAGATAGTTAAAGCAAAAACAGCAAAGCGATGCTTTTTGTTAACCATATATTCAAAACAGCATTGCTCAACAAAGTGCTGCGTCTGTAAACGTTGCTGCCAGGCCGGCACTTACGATCAGTCAATAACTACAAGTAATGCAAATAACAGTTACATAAAATCACAGTGTAGGATATCAGTGTGCAAAGATTGTGATGTAGACTCTCTTCTGGGTGTGCGATATGTAACATTTATCGAGTTCGGACTAAAAAGAGTTCAAACATACTTCAAAATATCTTTTTTTGAGTTCCACAGAAGTCAGGTTTGGATTGACTTGAGTGCGAGTAAGTCATGTTTGGGTGAACTATCCCTTTAAATCCAGTTGTACAAGTCTATGGGTTTTACAGTTGCAGTCACAATGGCTTCGTTGACCCGTATGAGAATCCTTGAGGAGACCACCGTCCATATACTGTATTTCGAAGCACAAAAGCTGTAGATAAACAGAAAGGCCAGATTGCCATTAGCCCCTGAAAGAGCAGACTGGGTCCTAGTTATTGCTTTCAGAGGGCAAACATATAAAACGTCTAAAGAGGACTAAAAGCTGTGCTCGATTATATTGGAATGGATGATTACATCTAATGTCACAGTCTCTTGAAGCATCGATACCATCGAGTGCAAGTCTCCGAAAGGCTTTTTTAAGCGCGCCTCACGTGAGTGCTGCTCTTCAGGATCAATTGCACGGCTCAAAGTGTGATTTGTGATCCCTAACATTGACAAGATGAGATTATCAGGGCACATTGATTTTCTTGTTGGACATGTCTCTGTCTGGGAAGAGTTTCAAGAAATGTGACGACATTTTCAGACAGCTTTCCCTAATCTGAGCACATTCTCGGGGAGCACATGGCATGAGAATATTGGCTTTTCTCCGGCATGGTGGTGGTTTATTGACTATACCATCATTGGTTTGAGCAGTAATGAAGCTAATGTATGAAAATGACCATAAATTGGACAAATCATGTGAACATTAATTATTTTATATTTAATAAAACGTTATTGCAACTTAACATAATAATAATAATTCACTTTCAAGAATGTTATTTGATATTAATAGTCGTTTTTTCTGGGTGTCTGGATGTTATATCACATTGGAGAGCAGTGCGAGTGTAACATGTGTCTTACCTGTGCGGTCTTCTGCTCTTCCCAGGTGAGCTGCCGTGTTTCTGCACCTGTGTGAAGGGTCTCAGAGTGTTCTTCAGCAAACTGTCCTCCTCCAGCCTCAGCTGCGGTATAAGGTGTCCAAACGCCATCTATCCCGAGCTCTGTGTCAGTCTCAGTCGCTTTGAGTCTTTAGATCAGTGATGAAGTGAGCAGAAAGCGAGGTCAGTTTCGAGAGGAGCCGCGCTGTCATTCAGAGCTGTAGAGGAGCGCTCGCGGTGCACGGTGGAAACAGCGCATATGTTCCGTCCATGGCGGGACAGTGAGTGATGAAACAGCAGTTTGTAGACTTTTTCGTCGGTTTGAGAAGGAGAGCACTCCATCCATCCGCCGTTCTCGGGATTACCGGGGAAATCAAAGGAGAGTGTCATGCGCTGCGCTCACCGACGCGCATGCGCGGCTGTACTGTCAGGTGCAGAACTTCAAGGCTATCAAAGAGCATTTTTCTAGAGTAGAAACCACACTGGAGTAAGTGTGTGAATGTTATTGGATTATAAAAAAGCACTAGTTGTGTTTATGGGTAGCCTACGTGCGTGAAGTCATATGTTTCTTTATTTAAAATGAAAGATTTTGTTTTGTTTTTAAAACTAGTTTTAGTGAATTCAATATATGGGGTGAAAACACATTTTGCTGGAATGGTAAGAGACTTTAATTTATTGGAAAATGAATGAAAAAATGTATTTTTTTTTTTTCTTATTTACACTTTTGCATTAGAAATGAACATTTTGTTTGTTTGTTTGTTAAAAAAAAAAGAAAAAGAAAAGAAATCAAAGGTCATGAAATGACAAAATGAATTTAAAAAATCTAAAAAACAATTAACTCTATGTTATGCATAGTGTACAACAACAAATTGACAAGATCATCCTTTTAAAATTTGCAGGCTTTCTTTTCCACCAAAATGTATTACAAATATGCACCAGTCTTCCTGCATGCAGATATTTGTCAAAGAATGTGGTATTCGTTTAAGTAATTTCTACTTTTGATTATGCATTTATTCCCATGCACCAACAATTAGTTTGTGCAAATGTAAATTAATTTGTAAAAATCAAGTTATATGAGTATGGGCCATTTTGCATGAAAATCATGCAAAGGAAGAGATAGCCTGTAAATCTTAAATACATACATACATATATATATATATATATATATATATATATATATATATATATATATATATATATATATATGACATACAAGTAACTTAGTTACGCATTTAAAATATAGAATTTGAGTCACTGTATTTCATTACAGTTACATTTTAAATGGGTGGTAATCAGATTACAGTTACATCTGAAAAGTGTTTTAAATTACCAAATCTTGTTTTCATGTTTTGTGATGGTAGTTTGTGAGACATTGTATAATTCACTCGTCGGTGCAACTTTTTTTCTCACAATTTATTTTTCCCTTACAATTGTGAGTTTGCATTTCACAATTCTGACTTCTTTTTCTCAGAATTGCGAGATTTAAACTCACAATTGCAAGTTATAAAGTCAGAATTGGGAGATATAAACTTGCAATACTGACTTTTTTTCTTGCAATTGTGAATTTAGTATGTGAGTTTATATCTCATAATTCTGACTTTATAACTCACAATTGCAACTTTATATCACACAATTCTGAGCGGAAAAAGTCAGAATTGTGAGATAAAAACTTGCAATGACCTTTTTTGTGTTTGTTCCACACTTATTAGTATTCCAAAGTATTCTAAAGTATTTAGATTAAGTTACTAAACTTGAGTAATGTAACGAAATACGTCACAAATGACTTTTTAAAGCATGTATTTTGTAATCTGTAGTGAAATACATTTTAAAAGTAACCTACCCAGCCCTGTATATATCTTGCATGTTTTGTATTTTTAGGAGACAGGCAACCTATATGAAAAAATAGCAAGTCTGAAGCCTTTAAACCTTCATTAGTTCAGCTTGTCAAATAGCAAAACAAACCCCATTAATGTCATGATATTTGATTAATGAAATTTACCCCCACCAAAAAAAAAAAAAAAAGCTTGGAAATTATTATTTTGGAAATAATACTAAATTAAACTAAATTATTATTTAGGTGTCAGGAATATTATTTTTTTACTTATAATAAGAATATACCTTATACTTGATGGTTGTGCCGCTTGACACATCTCAATATAATATAATAATCAAAAGTTTGAAGAAAAAGTTTTGCAAAGTTTTCTGTAATGCGGCTTTCCTTCCATATCCTTTCCTCTCCCATCAGTCACTAACCTCAAAAAGTATAATTAGGGTGAAAATTTCAATGTACTTTCCACAAATGGGCCACAGGTCTCTGGTGACTGCTCACTCAAACTGAGCCATTAATCTTTAGAAATGTACGACTTGAAAGAAGCCGACCCACTGAACTCAATGAGCAACTGTATTTCCCTCATCTGATAGAGTTGCATTCATTTACTCTCCAGAAGCCACAAATGAATGCGGCTGAGAAGTGAGCCGGCAGAACGTCATCTAAGCACTTTGTTGGAGTGTAGGTTTTTCAAAGGAGGATCATGCAGAAAGCCTGTTAAATATAACATCCCATTAACTTCTCAATTTGACTTTATAGCTGTTGCATAATTAGGCGGCTCTACAGATGGTGAAATGTGCTTTAATTTGGGTCACAAAATCTGATCTTCATCATCCAAAGTGTCACAGGAGACAAGAGAAAAGAGATTGGAAGAAGGTAGTGTGCAAAAATACACACGGGACATGTGACTATATGAGTGACAAACAGAAAGGGGAAAAATATAGTTAATATAGTTGTTTCAATTCAACGTTTCTTACATGGTTTAAAAGGGACCTATAATGCTCCTTTAACAAGATGTAATATCAGTCTCCAGAATGTGTCTGTGAAGTTTCAGCTCAAAATCCCCCACAGATCATTTATTATAGCTAGTCAAATTTGCCCCTATTTGGGTGTGAGGAAAAACATAACATTTTTGTGTGTCTCCCTTTAAATGCAAATGAGCTGCTGCTCCCGGCCACTTTCCAGAAGAGGGCGGAGCTTTAACAGCTCAACAACAACAACAAAGCTGGAGAATCTCACGCAGCCAAAATGAGGATTGTCAGTAACGGTAAGGCGACAATACGTCCTCTTTTTGGACCTAAAAAAATGCGTCCAGCCGGCATTCGATTATTAAATAATAATTTCGTATAATAGATTATTTGTGTCTCAGAGCGTGCAGATGAAACAAAAAAAGCTGTTATATCATGTTATCTTGCATTCAGATGCCTGGTATTTGTGAACACAATCGTGTGAAAATAATTTCCTCCTTCTGGGAGGAAGTTATACAGAACCACTTTAATGATCAGGGCTGTGTGGGTTACTTTTAAAATGTATTTCACAACAAATTACAAAATACATGCTTTAAAAAGTCATTTGTAACGTATTTCGTTACATTACTCAAGTTTAGTAACTTAATCTAAATACTTTAGAACACTTTGGAGTACTAATAAGTGTGAAACAAACACAAAAAAGGTCATTGCAAGTTTTTATCTCACAATTCTGACTTTTTCCCTCAGAATTGCGTGATAAAGTTGCTATTGTGAGTTATAAAGTCAGAATTATGAGATATAAACTCACATATTAAATTCACAATTGCAAGAAAAGAAGTCAGCATTGCAAGTTTATATCTCCCAATTCTGACTTTATAACTTGCAATTGTGAGTTTAAATCTCACAATTCTGACGAAAAAGAAGTCAAGTAAAATTCGATATCCCTATATGTGCATAAAATAGATGGAGGGACACAACAGGGTGTTCTGTGTACACAACACAACTTTAACATCTTACAAAGACTTTTATGCACACTTGATTGGTAATCAAGGACTGTTGTGAAAGATTCATAAAAGTATAGCAGAAAACACAAGGAGGCCTGAAATTATTTTTGACAGATTTTTTATGGCAACTGATTTTAATTTTTTAACTTAACCTATGGCCATGAAAAGAAACAGTGTCATGTCAAAGGTATTAAAAACGAAAAAAAAAAAAAAAAATTATGTGTTTGTTATTATATTGTTGAGTGCCGGCGTAAAATGACGGCATCAACAACACTCGACTACAACAACTCTTCCTCTTCTCTAAAGCAGCACAACATGGCCCCGCCCCCTTTGTTGCGTGTTCTCGGGGGCGGGGTTTATGTAAATTTTAAGTTTTCTGATGTCACTAACCCGGGAAGAAGCTCGTTGTAGTCCCTACCAGCCGATTTGGTGTATTCCTTAAACAGAGAATTCTGTAAAAGAAAATATCTCCCTTTGCATTGAATTTTGAGCGTCGTCACTTTGCAGACGTTTATGCTCAAACAGCAACATTATAAACAAAGTTGAAAATGTGAAATTAAATGAGAGTTTTCTTAGTGTTTATTCAGTTAAAACTGATGAAATGAAAGAAGCTTTGCCATTTCTTTACCTCTTTATATATATAAAAAAATAAGTTTAAGCACAACAAAACATGTATTAAAAGGACGATTTGTGTGAATGTTGTCCATCAGTACTTAGTAAATGATCCCACAGAACTGGGAAAACATCCTAGAATAATATATGATTTGAGCTGCAGTTATGCAAGTCAGCCTCCACAATACACACAACGGCTTATTAATTAGCCTAAATATCTGTTGGTTTATTTTTATTTTTGGCATTTTGTTTTGTCAAAAGGGGCATTTTCTGTAACTTTAGACTCACTTTGACATTTCAAACACTAGGGAGCAGAGTTTTACAACAAATGTACCAATTGGCCGATTGTATGCCTATACACTTTATCATACAAATATAAACACTAATATCTATACAGTAAAACATTAATTAACTATATGTATTAATATTACAATAATATGAAACACTGCTATATTTAAAGTAATCCAGGAAATATGTTATTTTATCTTGTGTAGTTGTGTTCATGGTTTTAAAGGCAAGTTATGCGTAATTTGATTGCATGACAAATTCATTTGTATTTGCGTTTTCAGTTGTTTTATAACTTTTATATAAAAAGCAGCTAACATGTTGCATGTTTATAATGTTTTGTTATGTTGTTGTTTGGATGGGCATATCTGAATATGCATCCTTCCCTATCATACATCAGGCAGAAAACAGTACATGAGATGTCCATAAAACAGTATAGGTGAAAAGTACCGCAGAGATTTCAAAGTTTTCGTCTGATGGACACATTACTGTCCGATGAATCCACAGGAGAGTTATGAAGGACAGGAAAGCAACGCAACTGATGGCTTACATCACATGACCAGATTTCATTACTCACATTCACACTATATATAGACAGAATGTACTTTTTTTTATCACAGTAGTGGCCAAAAGCGATGTCAGGAGGAGATTTTTGTTTTTAATGAGCCTAGAGGTTTGGCTAAATGACCAAATTATGATGAAAATATTTGATAGTTTTTAAATATTTTAAATAAGGGAGAGGAACAAAACATTAAACTTGTTTAAGTATTTATCTGAGATTTTTATTTTTTTTTTTTTTGGCAAAAAAAGGCTCTTATTTTCCTATGCAAAAAGAAAAGAAAAAGAGCTCACTGGAAAAGGAATACATTGACTACAACATATTTAAAAAAAAAATATCATTATATATTAATGTATATTATATAATATTCATAATTTCTGCATGTTTCATTGCATTATCACAAATAAAACAATTGACTCCGACTATGAAATATGCTTTTTTATGTATTTGGATAACGGGTGGAGATTTTCCTGCAGACATTGGCCACTACTGTAGACATTAACACGCAAATCAAGGCCTTCGACTGATGAAAGTTGGTGTTTGAAAAGTCACGACAACAACGCAAATGCCATCTTCATTTAAATGATAATTTGCTGAATCAAGGATGCATGAAAATGGAGTGTGGGAACATTATCAGTGTCTAATGACATCAATTGTTTCATACGTTTCACTTTGTCTACATAATAGCTCAAATGAAATTATAATATTTTTGAATAATATTTGAATTATGCCTCTTTTGTTTCCAACATCATTTCCACATGATTGCTCTCGATAAAGGTGAATTCAAACACAAATGTTCTCTCTCTCTCTCTCTCTCTCTCTTCATACGTGCTTTACTCTATTGCATGTTGTTGGACTAATCAAATAATGGGCTTCCAAATAGCTTGTCGTTGAATATTTTATTTGCAAATGAAGTATTAATAACTCAGAGTCCGTAAAAATATACAATTTTTTACTTGTAGAGGGACATATTTACAAGAATGTATCTTCTTCAAAATGAACAAACTGCTTTACAAAACTCAAAACGTGTGAAACCACAAAGAGACAGAAAGATCATGAGTATTTTCCCTTCATTCTCAGCAGACAGGGACTCTCGGGCAAATAAAGGCCCAGTCCCACGTCTACGACGATAAAATAAGAACAAAACAAAACCCCTCAAGATAACAGAGGAAAGCACAGTAAATGTTCAATTAAAAAAAAAAGCAATGTAGGGGGTTAAAAAGAGACAAACTCACAGAGAAGATGTTGGTCATATTTACAATTACATATTCAGCCGAATACAGGTATGAACACAGAAGCAAAGCATTCCCAATATCTGACCTGTAGGCCATAACATGCAATCCCTTTGCTTTTCCGATGGAAAAGAATTCCCTTTTTACACCCCTCAAAGCACCACATTCTGCTACAGTTTCTAAGAGGAGTCGAAGGAGTCGCCGACATTATTTTAATAACAACCGTGTTGGGTAACAATGATCAGGCTACATAGATAGTCAAGTACTTCTTTTAAATAAGAGCGTTATGTCGAAAACACCTTGCAGATGGACCTTAACTGTTTTCCTGGCCTGAGCTCCCATTCAAAACTGAACGCCCTCAACATGAGCAACACTTCAGAAAACATCGGCGGCTCTGAGGAAGAGATGCTTTCCGAATACAACATTTCGCAGTGTTGAAATAAAAGCCACTAAAGATTAATTGTCCGAGGATATAGACTGGTTCTTCTCGTTGGGAGATGAGGAAAGGAATACAAATGACCTTAAGTGCCAAAACATAAGAATGGAACTTCCTAGTAATATATTGGTCTGATCTTGGCTAGTGTAAAGTGCCCCAAAAAAGGACCAACATAAAACAATGGCTCTGTCCCAAAACCTAGAGAGCTGCCCATTTAGGCAGCATTTTAAAGCATTTAAGGCTGTTCCAAAAGGTTCTGAGATATCTTTTCCTGGCCCAATTCTAAGGCAGTATCACCTGAATCCTTAAAATGCCTTCCAATAAGAAATATATTGATTGATCTAACTTCTAACCGAGCTTCAGTTTCAGTTTGGATGCCCGTTACCTATGTAGGCAGTAGACAGCAAGGCAGCATTTCATGTATACTTATATTGCAAACACCTTGATGCATTGCAACAACCAGAGTGAAAAAAAATCCATCCAAGATGGAAAAATGACTATTAATTTAATACCAAAATGTATTGATAAAAAGTTCTAATTAAAAACTATTTGGTCATGTTATGCGTTTTAGCTTAGCCAAACTCTATTAAAAATCATGAGTCACCACATGAGTCTTGTGAGGTCGCATTTCAATAAAGTGCAACAGTTCTGGAAGTAAAAATCCCATTTATTATCTCCAAAGGGAAATTGAATTTTAATGATAACTTTTAAACCTTTAAAGACAGACTTACTATGAGCTATGCGATTTTTTTTTTTTAAATAGTCACCTTTAAAGGGATAGTTCACCCAAAAAGTTTAAATTCTGTAATCATTTACTCAATCTCGTTCCAAACCTGTATGTGCAACATAAAATACATATTTGAGAAATGGCTTTTTTGTTTGCTTGCTTATACATACAATGGACGTCAATGGGAACCAAGACAGTTTGGTTACCAACATTAATATATCTTCCTTTATGAATGATGATGAGTTTTTATTTTTGGGTGATCTACACCTTTAAGACGAGAATTAGAGGTGAAAAACTGCATTACCCATGATTCTCTAAAGAAAGCTGTAACAATCAGAGAATTGCGACAAGCAAAAGGAGTGTCTGACTTGAAGCTGCGTTTTATATATATATATATATATATATATACATATATACATCAGTGAAAACAAGATACTTTTTGTCCAGTTTTACAATAGATTTTTTTGTAATGTTTTTATTCACCTCGTAAGTTCACTAGTTGGATTGGTTCATGGCTTATAACTCTTTAACATGACTTTTTAGACATGTTAAAAAAACAATTCCAGAGGCAAGGCCACCGAAAGTGCGCGGGCACTGTTGCACTGTATTAAGATGCTAACCTTTAAGCCCGCTGCCTATATAGGCAGTAGACAGCAAGGCGGCTCACTAGGATTTGGAACAGAGCAAATATTTTAGACAAGTAGAGTTACTGCCTACAAAAACAGCCATATTGTGAAGCCCAGTTGGATGGGTTCCCAGTAAACATTGGTCCGACGGCAACATCGTATCCCAGGCCAAAAATAGTCGTGGTAAAAATATGTAACAGATCATGTCCTAAAAAAGCATTCAGATATCTACAATTCTCTGTAGTTGCATGTATTATTGTTATTTTGACTTTTAGCTACGTGTAGTTCAATATATAATAATTAGTTCATGAGATCCCGTCCAAGACGTCCGTTCGAATTTCATTTTGGAACTATTTTTCAACCTGTCTTTGCAACGGTCTTTAAACGTCCAAATGTTTGCTGGGTTTGGTCTGGGTCTGTGTTTGAAGGTAATGATAGTGGAGAACCTCTGTAGGGCTTGGACCCACAGAACTCTGCAAGTGTTCTCCTTACAATTCCCATCATTCACTCCCCACACTGCATGACAGTCCATCCATCACACTTACTGACAACAGTTCGCCCAGCAACACCGCCTACACCGCCTCGTGGAGAATGCGGCTCTGGAGAGCACGTCTCGAGTGTGTCTCTATTTATGAGGTCGTGTTAGACTGTGTACACTTGGGAAGAAGTGTTTCGGTGTGTATCAAACACAATTGTTGGGGAAGGTAACGGGAAGGCGGTGAATTGGCATGGACAGCACTCGGCTACATTACACTCAAATGCAACCCAATAAGAATGGCGAAAAAGGTTATTCTGCTTGGCATATCCACTTGTGGAAATGAAAGTGGCCCGAGAACATTGACAAGCCCGTATGAGGACAGAGTGTTGGGTAACTGCATTGTATGCTCGCTCACGTCTCATGGCTTTACCTCTCTTAGATATATTCTTAAAGTCCATCAATGGCAGATATACAAGTAGCCTTTGAGAAGGAAACGATTTTACTTATTAAAGGGAGCTTAGCGGGTCAGGAGCTACAATTATTACTCTCTGAAAATGCATAATACCTCATCTACATCTTTATTATGGCCTATAACCCCAATCTTCAACCGATAACTTAAAGAATATTGTGTGCGTATATTTATCTGTATGTACAATATAAAACAGCATCATGACTACAGAGTGTACATTATTCGTGTGGCTGCGTTTGGACTGCCTCTTTGTGCCAGAATGCTCTCCCTCCACTGACGGGAGCCATTTTACACATGGCTTCCTTTTTTTGTCTGGTACATTGCGAAGGACAAAAGCAATCTCAGGGGAAGAATTCACTGTGAAGGCACACAAAACAGGCAACTTGTCCATTTCAAATTTCACAAATGCACCGAGCAAGGTCTTCCCGGGGGCTTAGAGACACCGCTAATGGAGAAGGGTTTGACAGCGCTTGGCGGAGGAAGCCGCGGGGCGGCTGGCACAAAAAGGCAGCCATCTTGAGACAGCCTGTTGTTAGAGGGTCCTAGGAGAGCCCTCGGACGGTACAGTGGTGCACACACAAACTAGAAGGAGAGTACCGCAAATGCGCACACACCATCACACGCACGAATTTCACGCACTCTCTGTACATAACTTCCTGTAATGGCATTCCCTTTCATTTACTTGTCCACAGTACTGTGAGATTATAGTAAAAAGTTACTTGTGCCTCATATGTTATTACGTAGTACCACTGGGAATTCTAGAAAAGAAGGAAAAATATAAATAAAACCCCAAACTCTTTTTGAATTCTACACATTCATAGTATTCGTGACAGATTTTGGTTTCAGTATCATTGGAAATACAGCTGTAACAAATATACCGCGGTCTGTATGTAATACAAACTGAAATTGTCCATGAAACGATGACATCTGAAACCAGACTGCAGACTTTCTGTCAAGTACGTACACCCCATGTATATACACAGATGCAAAAATTCATATCAGTGTGTAACAATGCGGTCACCTTGATTTTGCCAAGTAAAACATGTTCCTGGATCATAACATTCTAACCCTAACCCTAACCCTAACCCACCCTACCCCTAACCCTAACCCTAACCCCAACCCTACCCCACCCTAACTTTACCCCTAACCCTAACCCTAAACCTAACCCACCCTAACCCTAACCATAACTCTAACTCTAACCCTAACCCACCCTAAACCTAAACCTAACCATAACTCTAACCCTAACCCACCCTAACCCTACCCCACCCTAACCCACCCTAACCCTAACCCACCCTAACCCTACCCCTAACCCACCCCACCCCTAACCCTAACCCCAACCCTACCCTACCCTAACTTTACCCCTAACCCCAACCCTACCCCACCCTAACTTTACCCCTAACCCTAACCCTAACCCACCCTAACCCTAACCCTAACTCTAACTCTAACACTAACCCACCCTAACCCACCCTAACCCTAACCCTAACTCCCCCTAACCCTAACCCTAACCCACCCTAACTCACCCTAACCCTAACCCTAACCCACCCTAACTCACCCTAACCATAACTCTAACCCACCCTAACCCTAACCCTAACCCTAACTCTAACCCTAACTCTAACCCTAACCCTAACCCTAACCCACCCTAACCCTAACCCTAACCCACCCTAACCCTAACCCTAACTCTAACCCTAACACTAACCCACCCTAACCCACCCTAACCCTAACCCTAACTCTAACCCTAACCCACCCTAACCCTAACCCTAACTCCCCCTAACCCTAACCCTAACCCACCCTAACTCACCCTAACCCTAACCCTAACCCACCCTAACTCACCCTAACCGTAACTCTAACCCACCCTAACCCTAACCCTAACCCTAACTCTAACTCTAACCCTAACCCTAACTCTAACCCTAACCTTAACCCACCCTAACTCACCCTAACCCTAACTCTAACCCACCCTAACCCTAACCCTAACTCTAACTCTAACCCTAACCCTAACCCTAACCCTAACCAACCCTAACCCTCACCCTCACCCTAACTCTAACCCTAACCCTAACCCACCCTAACCCTAACCCTAACCCTAACACACCCTAACCCTGACCCTAACCCACCCCAACCCAAACCAAACCCTAACCCTAACCCTAACATTCCTGTTCAAAAATTTAGCCCTAACCTCGACCTATCTCTACGTAACCCTACCCGTAACTTATCCCTAAAATCAGCGGGAAATGATAAGTGAATTACATTGACCTAAACTTGATAGAAACTGTAAACTTGTCCCTCAAATCTGATTGGTTGACTGGAATGTTGTTCCAGGATCAGAGTCATAATTTTGCCAAGTGAGATGTCTTTTGTCAACATTTTTGTCCAAAAACGTAGTCCTAACCCTATCCCTACCCCTAAACCTAACCCTACCCATAACTTATGACGCTTTTCCACTGCATGGTACGGCTCGCTTAAATAGTACCACCTTGGTTGATGTTTCAAGAGTGCCATACCGATACTAAAATGTGATGTGTAAACACCGCAGATCACTGATTGATCAGAGAGAATCATCACTACCAGATTTGAAACACGAGACACCAAACCCTTTCGGTAACAGCCACTGAAGTGTGACTTTTTTTAAATACTTGCTTTAAATGACCATTGCACAGAACTTAAAAAAAAGAAATGGCTGTAGATGAGGTGCAGATGTTCCTCTCGTTGGTATCCAAGGAGCTTATCCACAGCAGTAGAAGTGCCGTAACTGTAACAGTCAGTCTATAACACGACCCACTTTGAAGTGGTACTAAACTGCAGTGGGACATCAAACCGAAAGTAATGCGAGCCGAGTTGAGCCACACAGTGGAAAAGTGCCATTACTCACCGTCATTTCCCTCTGATTTTAAGGATAAAAATGGTGTGGAAGTCCCTAACCCTTGTTGTAAGCCAAAAAAATGAAAATAAGTATGAACTCATCCTTCAAATCTGATTGGTTGACTGGAATGTTGTTCCAGGAACATGTTGTACTTGGTTGACACACAGGGGAAATTCACTAAGAATCAATTGCACCCACGTTGCTTTAACACCCAATTCACTCATCGAGTTATGCAGACCTCATAATAGTGGCAACAATTTGCACGCTGAAATTATGCAGGTCAGTTCTGAGTTGTGAAGGATGCAGCAGACCACCGCAATCTGGCATACTTTACTGGGAATATACATGCAGCAACTCTAGGCACCTGAAAAGGTGAATAAAGTGCGCTCGACTGCATGATACTTTGGGATAAAATGCTCTTTACCATCATTGAATCATCATTTGCAATTGAAGATTGAATTTGAAATTTTTCATTTAATTTAGGCAGTAATGGCAAATCTTTGCGGCAGGCAAACACAGTACCTCTGATTTTTGGTCAAAAAGGTACAATAATCAGCCTAATTTACTTTGTTTCTGGGTTTGCACAAAAAATAAATGACAACCGTTCAGTGAATCCACCCCCTCACCCCCACCCCGAATCGAGGGGGTCATCTTTTCCAATCACTCCAGTTTTCTTCTTCTTAGTGGTTTATTGAGATATTGATAAGATTGTCTTTGATTTTGATGTCTGGGCAACAGTCAATGTTTGCATTGCATTCTGGGAAAAAATGAATGGGAATTTTGCAAATGAGATGGATAGTTCGTATTCCCAGAGCCGCCCCCCCTCGCTATCAACAGGTTCTTTCTTCATGGACCTTCCCCTCCCCATAGTTTCATCAACCCAGCCTGCCCTTGGCCCTTTAACCTCTCTGATTCAATAAATAAATAAACTGCACTTGGGGGAAATCTTTCCACCCCACCGCTCACAAGAGTTCAAAAAGACGAGCAAATGATGTGAAAAAAGGGTCAGACTGCGCCGTGAGATCGAAAGAAGGAGAGAGAACCAAAGAATGAGAATAAAAACATTCTTGTTCTTCAGTTCCTGTCTTGTTTTCTTTTAATACATCAGAAGGGGGCAAGCATTTTGTATTTTCCCTTGTTAATATGCATTCAACTTTTTAGACTTTATATGATTGATTTTATTTTGACTTACATCCTTTAATTATATTTTGATTTTATAGTTTGTGTGTGTGTGCGTGTATGTGTGCGTGTGTGTGTGTGTGTGTGTGTGTGTGTGTTTTTCCAATCGTAGTTACTTTTGGAAGAGTCACTGTGGGTGTCTTGTACAGATGCCTGCATCAGACTGCCTTTCCTTTACTCTCTACACTGTCTGAAAGGCCTTGCTTTGAGCCGGGACCATGACTCCCGCCGGAATGGCAATGCCCACCGGAGGGTTGGGGGGTCTGAATTTTGGGGTGGCAGGGGGCTCCGGGGTTTTAGGCACGACCTGCGTGTAGGCCGGGGGAGACTGGGGGAAGCCGTGGGGCTGTCCGTTCTCCTTGAGGGCGGCGACAGCGGGTGGCCGTGGACGTTGGCTTCGGGCTACACTGTTGTGCACCATGGACTGTGTAGAGGAAGCGCCGGAGCGAGAGCTGCCAGAGCGGGACGAGGAGAGGGAGTTGGGCTTCACCAGCTTGGCTTTTGGAGCTTCTGCATCCTCCCTACAAAAGTCATGGAAATATAGATGTGGGTTAAAGAGGTCAATATTAAAATTAAATCAAAAAAAAAAAAAAGGTCCGGACCTGGAGCAGCCATTTCAAATACATTTGAAATAATTATAAATAAATTGAAAATAATTATGAATAAATGTAAAATAATGATGTTAAATCAATATTAAATAAATATTTCTTAAATATTATATCAAATAAAAATAAAAAAATATTATACATGCATACATACATGCAAGAAAGAAAGAATAAATAAATATTCTTTATATAAGGATTTGTGTTTTACATTGAAATATATTAGAATTGTATTTTCAATTTTTGAATATTTACTTATTTGATTGTGATAGAAAAAACTTTCACTTTTTACTCTATTTATATATTTATTATATCATATTTTAAATAAAGAAGAGAGTTCAATAGCATATTAGTTTTTTTTTTTTTTTTTTTTAAATAATGGAACTTGATACATTTACCCGACACATTTGGTATTACGACAATCATGGCAGATTATATGCATCAGAAATACATTTTTGCAGGGAACTACTTTTACTATAATGGTTAATTTAGCTCAATTTGGACATTTAACTCTATAACATGCTTTAAACATTACTGTTTACTGTACAATGGCAAGGACATTTTTAAAGATAAGTCAGTGCAAGTTGCTTTCAGTTAAAACAGCTCAAACATGCACTTTAGTCTGGGTCTAGCTTAAGTCTTGTCTGTGAAACCGGGGTAAATGTGCTAAACTGGGATAATACCCCAAAAACAGTGAATGTGCACAAGAACGGTCTCTGTGCAGAGCTTACGTTTGTTTGTGCGTGCATAATTCAGAGATACAGCCAGGGTTTGCATTAGTCATGTGATCACAAACGGTACAGTTCTGCCACTATAGGCCTAAATAACAGCTGTCTGATGTATAGTGAAGATTGTCCTGAAGACAATATGAGGCATATGTGAAATTGGAGCTATAAAAACACAATCAGTACTGAGATCTGACCTGATCTCATTAGGCGTCTCCTCCTCCTCATATTTCTTCTTCTCTTTCTTGCGGAAGACCAGCCAGATGATGAGAATGAGGAGCAGAACGCCGAATGAAACGCCAACCACCGCACCGGCCACTACACCCATGCCTCGCACATCTAAACACACAGACGGATGTGTCATATCGTCACATGTCATTACATCACACCGCAATGGCCACATTCATATGATGATATTATAAAACAATCTTTTTTTTTTCCTTTTACACATGCATAAATCTGTAACATTGATTTTACACTGGAAACGAGATGTTTATAGGCATGATGCAAAGCACAGAGTCATTTGACTGTGGATAAATTACAGCCTCATTTTATTTTTATATTGAAATGAAAAAAAGATCCATAAAACCCAGGACATGTACATCAATCGTAAAATGATTTGTTTCAACATGAAAAGAGCATTCATTATATTCTACAGTAAACCTAATTTCAGCTACGACTGAATGCCCCAAAAAATTTTACACATTTTATTCAAATGTAATTGTTTGTTTTACACCAAAACGCATGGATATAAATCATTTGTGCGGAAACTTGGCTCTCATAATATGAATTTGAATGTAAGGAACAACTGTTTGACGTGCAATATTGTACAAACAAATATTGCATTTAGCCAAGAAAATGAGTTTTAGTTAGTAGTAGTTCAGTAGTAATAGTTATTAACACTTAAAGGTGTATCTTTCCCTCATTAAAAAGTGTCTCCATCCACATCCATCCACCATAAATATATCCCACACGGAAGGTTAATAAAGGCCTTCTGAAGTGAAGCTATGCGTTTGTGTAAAAATAAATATCCATATTTAACAAGATATGCAATAAAATATCCAGCTTCCGCTAGACTGCATTCCGTATTCATATTACGGAAAAAAACGGAACTGGCGTCGCGTCAGTTAGGCTGAATAGGGAAGGCATATGACGGACAGTGTAAACTTTCTGAAGAATACGGAAGGCGGTCTGACGGAAGCTGGATATTTTACTTCATATCTTGTTAAATATGGATATTTTTTACCCATCGCTTCACTTCAGACGGAATTTATTAACCCCCCGGAGCCGCGTGGAATATGTTTATGATGGATAGAGACACTTTCTTCAGCTCATACTCGTTTGGTGGCGCGTCATAAAGCTCGGATGCGTCAAGATATTTATTAATATTTCTCAGATTGTCTCTGGGAGTTGCACCTAGAATGGCTTGAGGGTGAGTAAAGCTGAGGATAATTTTCATTTGAAAGTGATCTAACCCTTTAAATAGGGCACTATTTGAGCGGACAGTCATTTGTAGTGGGGTCCAAAACCATGGATGTTATCAAGTGAATGCACGGCAATAAGGAGTGCACAACAGATTTACGCTCGAGAATAAATTTATGCACTGCAAGAGTCGTGCTGAATGAATTCCCGCATCTGACCAGAAGATGGCGCCCACAGCTGAATCATCCATACATCCATTTTACAAACTGCTGGTCCGATGTGGAATACATTCCTTTTTACTTGATTAATAAATTGTTTATTGAGGTTTATACAAAGTTTCCATAGTAAAGAGTCTTTCTACGGAAGCTGCTAGTTTAGTGAACTTGCAAAAATGCAAATTTTCAAATAATTATTAAACAGTTAAAGTGCAAACTATGCAAAAACGACAGCCCTTCCGACGTCCTATTTGTGCGATTCTACATTCATGCCACTAGTTGTCAGTATTTACTTCACCATCACAACATAAATAAAAATGTACTAAGTGCACCTTTAAGAGCCACGACTTTATGTTTGACAAAGAGCTTTTGATTTGTTCATTGTTTAAGCATTATATTAGCAGGGGAGCCTATATGGTTGTTACACTTTATTAGTGTTCTCATGAGATATCTTGGGAGTAAAACAGAATAAGGCAGACTCGAATTAAACTTTGCCAACCACAACTGTGAAACGCCTCTTTCACATTTTATTTCCAGTGTTGTGAAAGACTAACACAAGGTCTAAGTGCAGGACAGTCGTCAAGAGTTTATATAACTCTCCATCGTCTCCTCTGGTGAACATTAAATTCTTCTGCCTCTTCCAAAACCATTACACACAAACACTGAAGGATGGCTGTTTGAGCAAGACCAATGACAAATGGCCACATTCTGGCTTTCTGTAGTTCCCAGCTCAGTAAAAGAGAGAGAGGGAGCATGTGTGTGTGTGTGTGTGTGTGTGTGTGTGTGTGTGTTTACAGGTTTGGCTATACTTGTTAGGGCCAAATGTCCTCATTTATATAATGAAATATTATGACAACCGACTAGTGAGGGCATTTCACTCGTCCTCACTACTTAAAAGGCTTATAAATTGGCATTTTTCATTCAAATCTAATATTTTTGCACATGTTAATGTATGTGTAGGGGATATAGATGATAGAAAATATCATTACACTAATAAAATCAATGGAAGCATATGCAATACCTTCACTAATACATCAAAGCAAATGTGTGTGTGTGTGTGTGTGTGCCACAAAGATGGCATCTTCAGTAATTTTTGATCTTGTAGCGACATTTTTTGGTCCCCACGAAGACAACAGCTTATAAATCATACTGGTGTGTTTTAAAAATGTGAAAAATGAAGGAAGTTTTCTGTGATGGTTAGGTTTAAAGGTTTATTTCTCTTCAGAATTAAAATTCTTATAATTTAATCACCCCAAGGTCATCCGAGATGTTTATGTCTTTCTTTCTTCAGTTGAAGAGAAATGAAGGTTTTTGAGGAAAACGTTCCAGGATTTTTCTCCATATAGTGGACCTCACTGGGGTTCAACGGGCTGAAGGTCCAAATGTCAGTTTCAGTGCAGCTTCAAAGATCTACATGATCCCAGACGAGGAACAAGAGTCTGATCTAGAGAAACCATCGGACATTTTCAAAAAAAAAATTATAATTTATATACTTTTTAACCACAAATGCTCGTCTTGCACGGCTCTATGATGCACCACGGAAGTACCATCTAAGAATTTAAAAAATGTCCGATGGTTTCTCTAGATGAGACTCTTATTCCTCATCTGGGATCATGTAGAGTCTTTG
This sequence comes from Opsariichthys bidens, assembly GCA_037194245.1. NCBI lineage: Eukaryota > Metazoa > Chordata > Actinopteri > Cypriniformes > Xenocyprididae > Opsariichthys > Opsariichthys bidens. The sequence goes on along the minus strand of CM074278.1, from coordinate 3,529,048 downwards.
AAGCTGCACTGAAACTGACATTTGGACCGTCAACCCATCGAACCCCAGTGAAGTCCACTATATGGAGAAAAATCCTGGAATGTTTTCTTCAAAAACCTTCATTTATTTTTGACTGAAGAAAGGAAGACATAAACATCTTGGATGACATGGAGGAGAGTAAAGCATCAGGAAATTTATATTCTGAAGTGAACAAATTTTCTAGTTAGGGTTTGGGAATAGAATATACAGTTTGTGCAGAATAAAAAGTAGTATGTCTATGGAAAGTCCTTATAACATGAAAACGAGGGCAAAGTGAATATGGATTTTATTTCCCTCAAGACAATTTTAGTACTGTATTTTTAACTATATAAAACGACCCGATATCTAAACTGCAAAACAATGAAAACAATTGTGTCATACCCATGATACCCGCAATAAACAAATACAAGCGCTCTGCAGTGTGGAAATAGCCTTCATCCATCACACTGAGGCTGTAGCTCCAAGCTAAAAGTGCCACCACCGACTGATCCGAGATCAGAGTATCATAACATTCACACTAATTACACCCAGAGCACAGGTTGACCTCAGAGCAGAACTCACATTGCATTGTGACCTCGATGATACAGTTCTCCTCTCCTACATCGTTGCTGGCGGTGCACTTGTAGACCCCGGAGCTGTCCTGCGTCAAGTTCCTCAAGGTCACGATCTCTGGGTTCTTCAGATCTGAAAATAGAAAAATAATATTTATGAAAATATAGGGATAGGTAATAAAAATCGATAATTAGGTAGACGTCTTGGCAATTGTACATTGTATATTTCTCATATGACAATTATTTAGTACATTTAGAAAAAGGAATGTAAATGTTTTAATATAATTCATCTTTTAATGCTTTTAAAATAAGGCCTATTTAGACACTATAGAGTATTTTATATTTTTATATTTTAAGTTTACAGTTAAAAAAAAAAAAACTTTATGACTGCATTATGACTGCTTTACATAATTATAAATTCAGACTGTTTTATAAAAAACAGACTGACTTCTTGTATTAAATTCAGTATTATCATGTTTTTAAATGTTACAAATGGAAGCATTTACTTTGACCACATATACACAGCAAAATCCCCAAAGTTAAATCAACTCTGCTCAGAGAACATTTGGTCCCTCTCTAAATAGTGTTAAAGTAACACTGAAGCAGAGTTAAAGTAAATGAGATAATTAAGCAATTAATTAAGTGATGATTGAACATTAATGATGAACACCTGCTGTTAACAAGCAGAATCACTGAAGAAAAGAGAAACACAAGAACTACAACTGACTTCACCCACAGCCTTAGATGAAATCAACTGAAGATAAAAGATATTAAATTTCTGAAGATCTGATTAATCAACTCCACAGACTGATTTTATTTTCTCATGTCTACAGAAGCTCATATTGAGAACTAACAGAGGATTAGATGTTGTTTTATTTTATTTATCTCATTAACTTTAACTCTGCTTCAGTGTTACTTTAACACTATTTAGAGAGAGACCAAATGTTATCTGAGCAGAATCGATTTAACTCTGGGGATTTTACTGTGTAAGAGCTACACCAAAGTATTAGATCTACAAAACAAAATGTTATGAAAGAAAAGTAATAGTGAATGACTCATCCATGTACATGTTAGATTTTTTTTTTGACCTTTTAATTTTCACCAAAATCTTCCAGTGAAAATGACTTATGCTGGTCCACTTAAACCCCGCCCCTTTCCCACAATTGGCCGCAAGTTCACATTCAGATCTGCCTCCATCCAATCAGCTGATGCATAGAAGCAAGCCCCCACCTTATATTACTTTCTTTTTAAATCAGTCGTTCACTCAGAAACGATCTGCCGCTACTTATTGACTTTAAAGGGTTAAAACAGTCACCAGTCTTCCCAAGAAGAATTAGATATTGACGTTTTTCTCATATTTTTGTATTGTTTTTTTGTGCATTGCTCAAGGACACTATGCTGAAGAAGCAGGATTATGGTATGAGTAACTCTCCAGTTCCCGACTCATCCTGAACCTACAAAACAGTGTTAGCAGCGTTACCCGTCTTTTACGACTTCCTTTACTACACTACTTTACAGGTTTCAATCACACAGAGTGTTTTCATCAGAGAGCAAGCCCCGTAAAGTGTGTGCGCTTATGTGAATGAATTAGTGTTTGTGTGTGTCAGAGTGATTCATGGTTCTGCTGGAACTCCAGCAGATGAGATGAACAGTAAATGTTTCCCTGTAGCCTGTGAGGAAGCGATCGTGTCTTGAGAACCGAGAAGCGCGCGTGCATCTTCAGCCGAGGAGCGTTTTGTCAGCTGGAGTTATTCGAGTCGCCTGGATCATTTACACATCCAGGATGTAATGCCTCCTCTTTCATCCCCACATTCCTCTCCGATCATCCCTCTTCTCGTCCACTGTCTGCGGTGAATTCTGGGGTGGTGGAATGTTTATCGGCCAAAGAAAGCTTATTAGAGTGAGCAGGTGGTCATTGATGAGGGTGGTTAATTGTTGAGCTCGGGCAACAGCACGGTTCATCTCTCCTGCAGCACTGACTGCATACGGCTAAATAGATTGTAAAACAATATGGGGCTCTGATGATCCGGTGTCAGCAGGAGAAATCGCTCTGAAGCAGTGCATTACTCTGTCCCATCTGCAAAGCTATATTACACTCGAATATTGTGTAGTTCTTGCACTTTCGATAAGTTGTTTTGTTTTCCCAAGCAGAACCCAATGAGATCAAAGGCTGTCGAACATCATCTTTTGCTGTGTTTTGCTGTTATGTAGTCTAGACTGTGTTAACCGATTGTTTTGCCTACCCAAAGTCTATACTATGCATTTTAAAGGTGGGCGGTGCAAACAAAATCTTGCGTAATTATTTTAAACAACACTGCTTAAAAGGTTCAAATTTTTGCTGTTTATTCAAGAAAGGATGCGTTATGTTGATCGGAAGTGTTTATGATCTTACAAAAGATTTCTATATCACATAAATACCATTCTTTAGAACTTTTGATTCGTCACAGAGGTGGAGCTGGGGAGGTGGAAGGTTTCTAGGAGCAGACTGCTAACAGCAACACTACTGGTTTTCGTTTGAATGCTCATTGGCAGCTGATGCTACAGTAAGCTGTGCTATGAAGTTAACGACGTGATCGCTACCCAATGAGCTAAAGACTTATGAATCTGCGCCATCTAGAGTTTCATGTCAGAACTAGGGCCGTGAGGGAACGGCGCGAGGCTGGTGACGCGGGTGATAATGAGCGTCAGCTGCGCGCTGCACCGGTCTCGTGTCTCTCACGGAGGAGCTCCGGAAGCATAAAAGAGAAGCGACGACAGTGAAGGACGAGAGAGGACCAGGCCTGAACTTTATGTTGTTTTATTATGTTTGTGTGGGCGGCACTTTATTTTCATTTTGTTGTTTGTTTATTCATTTGATTAAAAGTACGTCGAATGTTTGCCTGTTCCCGCCTCCTTCTTCCCGTACTTAAGAACTGTGTTACAGTAACTATTTTAAATTGTAAAAATATTTCACAAAATATTACTGATTTTACTGTATTTTTTGATCGAATAAATACAGCCTTGCTGAGCATAACAGACTTCTTTCAAAAACGAAATGTACTTTTAAATCGATATATAGTATATGTTTGAAGGCATGCGTGACATGCAAACCAGATGAATTGTAGTTTTCTGCTTGTGTTATAAATGTATATATATGTCTGGATCTCTACCATTTGACACATTTCACATTACATATCATCATACCGCTCAACCCTATAATGCATATTGTGGAATAATATCGTTAGAGCTGTTGAAATCTGTTCTAATTTCATTGCCTGTTTGCCTCGCAGCCTCTGGGAGTCAATATGCACAGGTTTAATCTGCTACAACAGCACTTCTGTGGAAGAACTAGGCGATGCATTTGTGTCTGAGGTTTATGGAATCAGATCTTTGAAAGACATTTAACTTTATTATTTGAGACAGTTAGCAGCAAGTAACTGTGCAAACCCCTTTCTGTCCAGAATAAGGTATGTTGTGCTTCAGTCTGTTTGGGTGTTTGACTCACCGATGAGGGCGAGGGGAGGCAGTTTTCCCACACTCTTGCCTTTATCCAGGACTCTCTCCCATTTGTACTGAATGGGGTCAGATCCGTCTGAAGACTTACAGCTCAGTTTCACATCACTGCCCTCCAGAAGCCGGCCCTCCATCCAGCACCGAGGTTTAGAGGGCTTCACTGTAAACGAGGAAACACAAATGTGTGTTAATGTACGGTTAACTAATTGGTCTTTTAATACCGTGATCTATAGCAGCTTAGAAACGGTCCCCTGGTTCAAGAACGGTGTTTGAACCAACTACCTTTTAGTTACTAGCCCAGATTTTTGGTGACAGGGTCACGCCACCTAGTGGTTCAATGACAGGCATTCAGAAAAATGATTGTGTTTTTTAGGGATGGTGAATTTTTAGCACGAAAACAAACGTATAATAAGTTATCTATCTATCTATCTATCTATCTATCTAGATGTTGTTTGACACTTTGAAGCCGTATTTTGACATTATATTTGAAACTAAAACTCGCGAACACAGCACACTGCCATTTTTTTTTTTTTTATCAAAGAGGCAATCCATTTCAAATATGACATTTTGGAAGGCAAGGGTCAGGATTTGTTGTCCTGTGCAGTGACTGGTGTGAACTCCCCTCTGACCTAACACAGCAGATCTGAATCGACACAGAAGCAAAATCAAAACCGCACTGCCTCACAACAGTTACCAAGTGACCTCAGACCGGTCCCACTGGCATCCTGCTTACCGCAGCACTGCTCTAAACTGTTCTAGGGTCAGTTAGATGAGCCTGTCCTGAGGGATCTTTCTGGAGCCTGAATGGCAGTTAAGAGACCTCTCTGGCCCTTTCTGGCCCTACTGACCCGGTCTAAACACAAATGCATCAGAGAGACGCAGGAACCGATTCAGCTATGTCTAAGGTTATGGAGTTACTGTTAGTTTATATTTCTTTGGATTTGCTTCACAGTCGAAACATTATTTAACCAACATCGACAGGATATGCAGCAATTAAAAATGCGGAGGTAATTTTTTCTCAACCTGAGCAAAACCTATTCATAAATGGACAGATGCTTTAGCCACCTGAATACAAGCACTCTATATGTTTGTCTATATGCAGTGGCATTTTCTTAAAAAAAAAAAAAAAATGCGAGTATTGTATATTATAGAACATTTTTATTAGGTTGTCACATTTTACACTAAAATTCTAACAACAGAAATATAGAATATAAAAATCTAAATTTTAAAACAGAAAGGCTTTGACAAAAACAACAAATAAATAAAATATGAAATGCATGTTCATTTCTCACTGAAATTGTTATGCTGATGATGCAATTTGTCATTTTATATTAAATTAGAAAAATGCAAAAGAGATTTTGTTTTGTGCCCCGTTGGAAATAATTTGTCAGAATCAGGGTTATTATAATTAACAAAAACTACAATTTATTTTATTTAAACTTATTATTAAATTTACTCTAGAAGCCAGTGCAGCACTTCTCAACTACACTGCCCAGCCAAAAAAAAAAAGTCGCTGTTTGCATTTTAATAGGACTATTACAGTGATTATTATGTTTCTAGCATGTTTTATGTTTGGAAACGGTTCTTTTAACTCTCACAAGACAGAGTGTGTAGCTTTTCCTGTCTTAAACAACAAAGTATCATGGTCATATTCCTGGATGAAAATACCAATATTCATCAGCATTAAATTGTGAAACAATGGTTCAGAGAGCATGAAGAGTGAACCATTTTGACACATGAATTGGCACCTCTGAGTCCCGACCTTAACCGCAGAGTCTTTGGGATGTACTGGAAGAGACTTTACGGAGTGCTCACCTCTTGCATTGTCAGTACAAGATCTTGACCAAAAATTACAATGAAAAATTAAAACTAATTCAAAATATTATATATCTAGTCTTGTTTCGTTAAGATCACAAGTTGAAAAGAAGACAAGACAGTAAAATAATAATAATGCATGGATTCTGTGGACTTTATGATTGGAAAATGTTATTATTTTTGCGATTCCACTTGGTCCCTGAAATAACTGTACTCTTCCAGGATGCGGTCCTCATCTTATAAAATAATCAGCGAACAAGATTTTTCACAGCATAAGCTCCGTACTGAAAATCAATGAACATGAGGATGGACTCCAATTGAAACGACGCCCGTTCGTTTAGCTCCGATTCGAGACATCTTGGAAAACAAGCAGAACTTATCATTCACAGTAGCTGCATGAAAATTGAAAAAAAAAGTTTTAGGGCAGTCATTAACACACGTGCATTATTTCTGCACGTCCTGATTTTGCAGAGTTAGACACTTTCCTGGCTCAACATATTTTGTTGACGCTCTAAAAACATTCCTGTGTGAAAATGTAGTCCTAACCATATCCTTATCCCTAACTCTAACCCTACCCATAACTGATCCCTAAAACCAGAGGGAAAATATAGGTGAATAACACTGATGCAGAAGCATCTAACCTGGTTGTAAACTGTCCCTCAAATCTGATTGGTTGATTGGAATGTTGTTCCAGGATTAACAAAGATGATGATCCAGGAACATGTTGTACTTGGTGAAATCAGGTCCTGCGTCTGCAAATTTCGATAAAAGCAAAATGCAGGCTGAAAATAACCCCATAATGTGAACACTAACTCGCTGTAATGTGTTTATAGAGTGACGGAGAGGAAAGAAAAAAGAAGAGTAGCGTGAGAGAAAGGGGGTGGAGAATGAGGATTATGGGAAGGCAGTATTGAGCTAATCTTCTGTGATATGCTAATACATGAGAGAAACTCTAGAGTGGAGGCCGGATTTACATCAATTCATACTCCTATTTCTCTTTCATTCAACTTTACACCAATATCCTGTCCCTCTGTGGCTAGCGTACTAATCTGGTAATAAAATGATTTCGGAAATAAAATTAGGGCGTGATTTACAACTTCAAACTGCTTGGCGTAAGATGAGAGTCCTTGAAAATAGGAACTACGCGACAAAAGCATATAGAGATGAGTCTAAATAAAAAGAAACATCTTTCTTTCCACTGTGGTGTCAGAGATACTGCATTTGAATGACGGCTTGGAAACCCTCCGGTCTAATAATGGAAACCAGACATAGCAAAATATCAAATCATAAGGAGCTCATCTGAACCTCATTTGGGATGACAGTAAACGGTTTCGCTCGAAGAAGAGAAATCGCATAAGCTCCTAATTCCGTCTCTTCTGTTTTTAAGAGATAGAGCTCAATCAATGTTCGCTCATCCCATCATTTCAAATTAACATCCTCTCGATTTGCCGTCCAAAGGGAAGCAAACATAACCAGCCACCAGAGTTGAGAGTGACTGGACAGCAAATGCAACCAATCATATATCTGGATAATGTCAATGATGGCGAAATTTTGTAATCTGAATGATGATCAAATTGAATCACAGTGAGGCTGGCTGATGGAGGAAATGGTTGGGAGCTGATTCCAGGAAGATGAGCCTTACCCAGCACAATGAGGTTGACTTGGCTCCAGTGGTATTTGCCGCCGGTCTTGACCTTACAGTGGTATTCTCCAGAGTCCGTCAGCTGCAGATCGCTGATCAGCAGAGAGGCGTCTCCGTTCAGGTAGTCGCCCGCGAAGGACAGACGACTGGCGTGGTTGTCGTTGGTGTAGACCTCGTTGTTGAAGAACGTGATGATCTGAAATGTAACGGCGAGAGAGTTTTCATATCGATAAAAGGAATCAGTGGAATCGGACATTTATTTCTGTTGCCGCCGATAAAACCGCCAACAAAATCTAGAAAATAGAATATCATAGAAACTTGTGTTGGGGTCTTTTGACTTGGGCCAGTAAGCAACCAACTAGAAACCATTCATTGGCAGCCACCTAAACCTAAACAAACCGATGAGCTATCAAATCTAGTGGCTACAAGCTAAAAACACCACAGAAACACACAGAAATGCCCTCGCAACTCACCAAAACAAGCAAATAATCCAGCAACCATCCAAAATACACTAGAAAACCACGCAGAAGACCTCAGAAACACGTAGCAACGCCTTGGCAGCGACCTAAAACACCATAACAATGACCTAGCAAGACTAGTAGTAGTAGCAACATGCTAAAAACACTCAAAACACCTCTGAAACACAAATGCCCTAGCAACCACTCACCTAGCAACAATGACCAAGCAACCACCTATAATATACTAACCATAGATATATATATACATAGATTCCTCATTAGCAGCTGTTTCTATGGGCCGCTAAACGTAAGCCGTCCTCCATGTTGGAACGGTTAAAACCAGTCCGTGAAGGAGTTGCCTGTGAGTCTCCAACCATATATCTATATCTGCATACACTTCAGCAGATGATTTTCATAGGATTTAATACAACAATACAAAGGCATTAGCTAGTTTTAAAACCTGTACACAAACCATCGCATTTCTACCTGCGAAATGGTATCCTGTTTCTTCCTGAATTTAAATATCTGCAGTTTTGTGATGCAATGTTGAGCCATCTTGAAAAACAATTGAGTGACCACATCATCTGAAGTGTCGACCGTTCCAAGACGGAGGACGCGTTTACATATCTGGAGTGGTTGAATGCGGAATCCACGTATACATATCTATGATACTAACGGCAATGGCAAGCCATTTTGACTTTTATTCATTTTCCAGATATGAACTTGTGATATCAACAATTACATTTTCACTAGTTAAAATGTTCATTCTTGATATCAACAATTCAATTTCCACTAGTATAAACTATAATTCTTGATATCAAGAATTGTATTTTTACTAGTGAAATCTCGCCATAGGCTGCCATTCAAATTCAATTTTTGATTTCAAGAATTCATTTCTTACTAGTTGAAATTCCAGTTTCACATATCAGGAATACAATTCTTACTCGTAAAAACGTCAATTTCTGATATCAACAATTACATTGTTACAAGTGCAAATGTCTATTCTTGATATCAACAACTGAATTGCTATTAGTAAAAAATTTCTGATATCATGAATGTGATTGTTACTAGTAAGAAAGCCGTTTTAGATGTCATAAATTATATTGATATCAGGAATTCATTTTCAGATATCATTTTTCAACAAGTTCATATCCGGAAAGTGAATAAAAGTCAAAACGGCTTGCCATAAACAGCAAAATAGCAACACTAAAGAAACTCAGCAATGCATAGTAAAGCCCTAAGTATACTTAGTTTTTTTATGCGTACAAGCACACATGCACAGTCCAACGTACAGCCTTGCAAAGTATAATTCTTTTGACTCGTATGCGCAAACAGGCGCGTGGGCTTAATGCTTTAGCATCCACTGCTAGCAACCCTGTAGCCACATACTAAAATGCTCAAAACAATCATCTCGGAAACAGATGTCTAGCCAACTAGCAGGGCCCTTACAACTCTAGTAGCCACATGGCAACATGCTTAAAAACACATACTGTCCTAGCAACTATCCAAAACAACTAAACCACCCAGAATAAATGAAGTAAAAGAGCAAAATGCCTGCAACACTCAAACTTAGAAAGCACTTTCCTTTTCCTCAGAAAATTTGCAAATCGGGTTGTTTTCTTTATTGTTCCTCTTTATTTTTCTTCAGATGGTTTCTTTGCAACAAAAGACAAAGGGGTATTTCTAACATAAAGAACCTCTACCTGACCTGACTACCCTTGGAAAAGATGCTAAATGGCTGTCGCACACAAACACAGCTGCCAACACACACATTCACACACAGTTTGACTGTGACAGCCTCCTGAATGCCTGAGGTAAAGAACTAAACACTGATGCCACGACACATCAGCAGACCTGCAGTTGGGTTCACCTGCCAAAGCTGTCTGTGATGACTGCTCGTTTCACACACACACACACACACACACACACGCACACGGTCACACACTCTCGAGAATGCTACGCTGCAAAACTCATTTGCATTTCTGGCCAAAACATCTGATTCTTATTGTATCACTGACAGACATGATGCTCTTTGTCGTATTTATTTATTACAATTGAAGCAGGAATAATCTTCTCTAACATAATCTCTAACATGAGTAGCGGGTTATGGCTTCACTTCAAAGAAAGAGGTTGGTTTGCATTAGCTAAGGAGGTGTAATATAGCTGGAGAGAGCTCAGTTAGCATTCCTGTTCATCTCAATAACAGCTGCAAGGATGTCATATGGATGTATGTGACCTACAAGGTACCACATGAACAGGCAAAGTCAAAGACACGCATGCACTGCCTGTTTGCTAGTTGAAAACTTTCAATCTGTCTAGTCTGTTAGCAGTTTTTTTTTTTTCACTATTATTATTAAACTAATCAGTTGGTCAAGCTGGGAGACAAGCTTAAACCGCCTAAGATTGGCAAAATTAGTTTAGGATGGTTTAAGCAATTTTTGTTTTCAGCTGGAAGGAGTCCTCCAAAAAAAAAAAAAAAAAAAACTTTTAGTATAATATAACAAAATATCTACAGTTCACACACTACAATTCAAAAGTTTGGGGTCAGTAAGTTTTTTTTTTTTCTTGACTTTTATATCGCTACAATACACCAAACATGATTTAGTTTTGAACTTTCTAATCGTCAAAGAATCCTGAAAAAAAATTGTCACGGACGGTTTCCACAAAACAATGCAAATCGGCATATTAGAACAATTTCCGAAGGATCATGTGACCGAAGTAATGATGCTAAAAATTCAGCTTTGATCGCAGGAATAAATTACATTTTACTACATATTCCCATAGAAAATGCTCCTTTTAAATTCTAATAATATTTCACAATTTTACTGTATTTTTGATCAAATAAATGCAGCCTTAGTGAACATAGAAATCTTTCAGAAATTCAAAACTACTTTCAAAACATATGGTGTAGTTACGGCATCTACCAGCAGGGGCTGACTGGGCCATGCTAATCATGTAAACCCATTGACCCACTGGCATTATCAATCGCATTCTTGTGAACACAACCCCTCAGAGTCTACAACACATTGCTAAACAAGCTGCGGCTCACTGTTCACAAGCTGAGCGCTTCTAGTTACACAAGCCTTACAGTGGAACAAAGGAATGACATATTCATTATGCTAGAGGCTCGGTTTTATTCCTAATCACATTTTCAGACATTTGATTTTAATTAATGACGTCTCAACTGTTATCTTTCCGTTAAATATTACATGCGATGGGCAATCCGTCCCAGAGGTTTCGAAGACTCTGATGTGCGATTCTTTTCAGGCCTTTCTTTCTTCTGAAACGAAGTCTCAACTGATTCTGAACAGATCTGTGTTGACTTTCAAACAAAGGAAAGATCGCTGTGTGTTATGTGGGGGAATTAAAAAGCCTTATCGCAATCAGATAACTAAATTCATCTGAAAGTATATCGCCTGACTGACACGTATCGACTTCCCCCTGATGAATTATTGTGCGCTGCTACATGAAGAGTATCTAAACTTGAAGTGTGTTCAAACAATGTTCGTTTCACAGTGAAAGATTCTCTTCAGGCAGATAAGACGAAGCTCTTATCCGAACGTGTTTATGCGAGAGAAAGAGAGATGGTTGAAGCGTCTATATACTGATACATGCGTATCAGACGGGTGTGTATTTCAAAGAGAGATGTGTAGAAAAAGCTGATTTAGACCTTTGACAAGGCGACAGGAAGGCAGGGAGAAGCGCTGTGCTCACAAGCCGCAGACTATGAAGGCAGTCACTGTGAGAGAACACAGTCAAAACTATGGCTGTTCTGAAAGAATGCTAGATGGTATAGCTTGCAAGGTTGAGAATTTATGATTGTTCCCTACTGACAAACAATTAAGAGTTAAGAGGACACCTTCACTTGTTCCAGAAGAGTTATGGCATCATTATGAAAACTTTTTAATATTATTATTTATGGAGTGTTTACTTTAAACGAAGAGAAATATGATGACACACGACCTTGGGACAACTGTCCAATCAATCAATGTGACGAGCAGGGCGGGCGAGAGCCGTGAGGGAACGGGGTGAGAGATAATGAGCGTCAGCTGCGCGCTACACCGGTCTCGTGTCTCCGGTAGCATAAAAGAGGAGCGACGACAGTGAAGGACGAGAGAGGACCAGGCCCGGACTTTATGTTGTGTTTTATTTTGTTTGTCTTTTACTTTCGTTTTATTGTTTGTTTTTGAGTTTATTAAAGTTTTGGTCGAACGTTCGCCGGTTCCCGCCTCCTTCTTCCCGTACTTAAGAACTGTGTTACAATCAACAAAACTCGTGTCCAGAGAGCGAGAGAGAAGAGAAATTGATACATTGAGAGGGGGTGGAAAGTAAAAGATCCCTCACCACACGCTGTTTGACGTTGGGTTTCTGCAGGAGCCATTCGATGTCCAGTGTTTGTCCATTCGACTGCCAGAACTGGTGATGGCAAGGCAATGTGGCGTTGTCCCCGACAACCCGCTTCATCTCGGTCTGAGCTCCAGTCGAGAGCAAACTCAACAGCACTGTAGAGAAAGATGCAAACACATCATGAGATCGTGCAATGGACTGGTGGGCAATTCCACCAGGTTTTGTTTTGCAACACTTTCGAAGTGAAACGTCCGGTGAGTGGCACTAACAGCGTGTTCGGTTTTATTCCGAAACAGATGAATGTGATTCTGTCAACATTTTAGAACACGGGTTGTTGTATAACAGCAGTTCAGAAGTGAAATGTCTGGTGAGTGGCGCTAAATCACTAAACCTTACACTAATCCTAACTGACGGTGTCAGAAAACACATTTGTTGAAGAAACCATTCCATTTTAGTCTTTTAATTCCTACTGTTGTACCAGGTGAGCTATCGAGCAAGTTTCCTATGTCAGAAAAGCCACAGATATGGAGCTGCATATAAAAGGAAAATGTCAAACTGTATTAGTTTACAAATCATCCACCGTGGTAAAAGGGTTTTGTGGTCGTAACATGGTATTGTGGAAGTAACCATGTGAAATTCGCTGCGAGCATCAATTATCAGGGTTCAAGTGCTTTAAGGCCTTTAAGTACAAAATATATTATGTTTATACAGACAGTTTACCATTGGAAATTGATAGTTTAACAATTTTTAATAGTTATAGCGCCACCTATGGGCCGATCTCCATAAAAATTTGGCATGTTTCTTTAGAGTCATATGTTGCATGTGCTCACCTATTTTCGTGAAGTTCCGAGTTTTTATTTAGGAGTTATAGGCTTTTGCGGGCACTTGGCCAAGGCCCTTTGGGCCAAAATTGTTTTTTTTTTTGTTTCTTTCTTTCTTTTGGTGCAAAAGCACTACTGTCAGACCGATTTGGGTGATAATCTGTCAACTTCTCGACAATTGAGACCTAGTTTCAAGTCTCTAGCACTTACGGCTTGGTCTGCACAATCAGTTTTACGGCAGAATAATAATAATAATAATAACAATCTTCCCCTGTAATTATAATTTGTGTATAAAGGAATAAAAATTGTTGGTCATTTCAACTGGAAATGCGATGGATAAAATTCCTCGCTCGCACAATTTCTCACTAAATGTTTCACTTGGGATTGTGTTACACTTCAGTACACATTTTTCTTACTAGACAAGTACTAAACGGGTCCAACAAAATAAAGTTTCACTACAAGACTGGCATGGGCATCAGCATTTATCATGCACATAAGACATTTGGTAGAAACACAAAAATACCTTAGTACAACTTTGTAAGGTCCCAAAGTCCCAAAACCCCAGATAGGCACATTTTTACACCCTTCTGATTTATACATTTACAAATGCACCACAAATCGGCAAGTCCACATCAAGTACACTATTTCTGAACCCGTAGTTCTTTCTGCCACTGGGATCCTGCCTAATTTACTTGAGGCTGTTGGACATTGCCGGAGGCTTGAGTAGCATTACACACAGGCGTCGTGGGGATTTGCAGGCTAGTTAGGTCCCATGAGGCAGGAATAGGACGAGATGCGCAATTCCTTCCACCTGGTGAAAGGAGCTTGCAATACAAACAATGCAGCATAACTCACAGCTTCACCGCTCTTATACCAACAGATATTTATGGAGCTCTGGCATTAGCATAACATTACACTTAATCTTCTGTCGAATATCACAAATAGCTGCAGACTCATCACCTATGCAACAGTTGCTAAAATGATGCCAACATACAGATTCATTTCGCTTCTGTAAACATTATGACATTTCCTCATTTTAGCTCTTCAACCCAAGGGAATAGGGAAGCGAATTAACTTTATTGCTAAACACGTGCTCCGGGATTGATGGACGTGCTGTTTTAAGTGTGTTTTGTCTGGCTGTGCTCATTTGGCAATCATCACGTCATGGTCAGAATGCATGCGCTAATAAAGCACTCATGATTAGTTGACTGACATGCATGAGTGACTGTTCGCAACCCATGAGACACCACCTGTGCCAAAACACTGGTCCTACTGAGTCATGAATCAGAATCAACGGGCCTTAATGTATCCAATTTATTGTTTGGTCTTCCTGGAGATCACCGGGGCATGCGGCCAGGGGACTGCCACACGTCTTCATCACGATACACTGTAATGAATTGCTGTAAAAATTACAGCATTATTTTACAGCCGCTGGCTGTTTTTTTAATAATACAGCACATTGCTGTAAACTGCAATGCATTCTGGGGTCACGTGTTGGTTTGACTCAAATTTACAGAATATTGCTGTAAATTGACCCTTCATAGTTTTAAAAATACAGTTATTTACTGTAATCAGAGAATACAGGGAAATTCTGTAAATTACATTACAGTAACACTACTGTAAAATTTACAGCAACTGGCTGGCAACCCTGCTGCCTACTGTAAAATGTACAGTAATTTTTTTAACAGCGTACACAAATACACACTTGTGTTTTAAGTTAAGTTTTGGAACTGGTTGTTCAGATGCAAAGCCAGATTTGCTTCAAAAGCACTGAGGCTTCCTATTATTAATGCGAACGTGGGTGACTTATTTTTTGTTAGCATGTTCAAACTAACATTTTTAGAGCTTGTTGTAAAGTAAAATATACACCTGTATATTGTTTTCCAGAGCTGCGATGGTTAGCACATGAGCTCCAATATATTAAGCTTTAATGCTAATTTTAACGTGGGTGACGTGAGTCTAAAGCTGTTGTTAGCATTTTAAGATGTTCGAACAACCATTTTTGGAGACTGTCGTCAAAATTTAAAGCCAGATACTCTTTTTCCAGAGCTGTGGCTTGACGGTTAGCACATGAGATCCAATGCATTGAGCTTTAATGCTAATGCTTATGGAGATGACATGAGTCTGATACTTTTGCCCGCATTTCAGATTTTTTTTTTTTAATGTGCAAAGTACTTCAAAAGTATGTGGAATTTGATGCTAACTTGATGCTAACATGAGTTAGGGCAGATGATATTACCCCAACATCTCCTGTAGGCTACTATTTCTCTCTCTGTTCCATATATACACACACACACACACACACATATATATATATATATATATATATATATATATATATATATATATATATATATATATATATATATATATATATATATATATATATATATATATATATATATGTGTGTGTGTGTGTGTGTGTGTGTGTATGTATATATGTATGTATACCTGTATACCTGCTATTGTGGAGAGGTATAATGAAAGAACCCAGAAGAGATCTGCATGGGTGTCTTCAGGGTACATCCTGAAGTCATTCTCATTAAGGCTGTGTTTCTGATTCAGCTCTGTGATCTCAAAGGCCTTAATAGGCTGCAGGCAGTGAGAAGAATTAGAGAAATTACTGCGCTGCCATGGCTCTTTGTCTCTTTGCGTGAACTGCCAAACTAAAACAATGAGTCAGCAAAAAAGCAGCATGAAGCTCCCCTGCAGTCAGACCTGCTCATGATTTTTTAATACATTGCTTGGATCCTCCATCATCTGGCGTGATCTCCACCGTCAGGCATGTGAGAGAAACACTCAAGTCAATTGATTTCAGTGGGGACGGTACAGTGTTTGTGAAAGTACTGTTGAAAAGTTAAGAAATTTTAAACTGACTAGCTATTTGCACCTATTTTTATCCATCAAACGCTCCATCAGAGCTTTTCTCAATGGGACTTACAGAAAACATGTCAGAAAAGTAGTGTTGGTCGTTATTCATATCATATGTCAACATAGGTCATTTGGGGAAAAAAGCTTTTACTGAATAATAACACGAATAATAATAAATTTATTTTAAATATTATTTATTTATTTAAAAAAATATATATTTTAAATGTTTTGTTTTAAGATCAAATGCATCGACTGATAATAGTGTCTGCTAGGCTGATTAACAAGTGTGTTACGTTCAAAATATACAGACAGCCATCTTGATTGGTGATGGATTTAGTATTTTCAAATATTGTTTGAGTGATTTTGAATGTGTTCTATTGATTTCAACAATTTTGTGCACTTGACTTCTGCTAACATATAACACACATATATTATTTCAGCCAGCACATTGGCATCAGTTATTGAAAAAACTATTTTAGTTGAGCACTATTGATGTTTTTTTTCCTTATTGTCTGTGTTGAGAAGAAGCAGACACAAGAGTGGTTCATTCTGTCGGTTGAGACCGGGTCTCCTGGGACGTTCTCACTGTGCCGATAAATGCAAAATGCCCTTATTCTCTCTCACCCACATCTGAACTCAGAAATATGTGATTAAAGCTGTGCTATAACTACTGTTCCTGTCCTCTTTGCACATCCAGGTCTAGAAGTGAGAGGTGTGTCTCTATACTCAGACCTTTGACAGCATATTTTTTTAGGCATTTTGTGGCTCAGCTTGCTGAGTCATTCATCGCCTGCTACCGTTACGGATGGACATAATAATGTGTTGGAACAAGCTGGCAAGATATCAAAGAACAGAATGAAAGCAGTTTTAATTTCATCCTTCTTCAAGGAAGGTAAAGCTCAGCAGCAAAAATATCCAGCATTCTGCCAGCCAGGAGGTTTAATAGACTGCTTCACATGTTGGTTTGCTTTCTACTTCGATTCAGGCTGAAATGATGTTGAAATTGGAAACTGTGCTTTTTAAAGCACACATTTGAGGTGTGCTTTAGTCTTTCCATGATGCAACAAAGCAATCAAATATCAAATGAGATATCTTTGGAATCGGCCAATAAATGGATCAACATCAACATTTTCAAAGGTTATAAGAGTTTTGGTAAAAAACCTTATTTCTTATGAATGCTAGGTGGCGCTGTCATAAAACTTTTCAGACACCTTCAGGACATGTTGATGATGATGTCCACCAATTTTTGCGCCAATATGTCAAAGAGTTTAAAAAATATTACAGTTCATGTCAAAATTCAAACTGGTGGAAAGGAGCTTGGTACGATTCAGCAAAATTGATATTGATGGATTTATCATGAATCTGATCATTTTTTTTGTTTTAGAGTCAATGTAAAATCAGAATGGACCCATCTTATTTTGAATGATTTATTGTTGCATATATTCTAAAGAGTTTTTTTTTTTCCTTAAAATCATCAAAATGCAAAAACGTGCTCTAATTCACCCTGGCTCTGGTAATTAAAGACCACTTTCAAATACAATCAAATCCCAATTGTATATGATCAAGTCCTACATTTTACCTTGTTAAATATCCTATTTCACTCCGAGGTGTCTCACTACGGAAGTAAAATGGATTGAGATCAGGGATTCATGTCAACTTTAAGCTTAAACTGCTACATTCCCACTGTTGCTGTATCTTTTCAGTGTACAGTATCCTGCTACCCGACAACTTAAAAATCGACCACACTTTTTATGTGTGAAGCCCTGACATGAGTGAAAGAGTCTTCAAGGCAATTACAGTTAGCATAGTAAGCTCTTGGTTCTTTGGCTTGTGCTCCCACTGCTGCAGGTGTTTAAATTGTCATTTTACTGAATTCAATTGCCCTTTAGAATAAACTACTTCTTAAGAGGAAATACAACAAAGGAAAATGGAAATGAAATGGATTTTAAGAGAGAGAGAGAGAGAGAGAGAGTTCAGTGAAAATGCCCTAGAGGGAGTTGTGCTCCATTAAATTCACCCCTCTCTCACACTCGATAAAAAGCATCTCCTTCGCTAGTCACCACACCGTCACCAACCAATACCTCAAAATCTTGTCCTTAAACTCCTCACCCCCTCACCCCTGCAAAAAAAGCCTGGAAATCTACTGCAAATCGACCACATCCATCCCTGGGTTACATTCAGAGCACAAAGGCAGTAAAGGAGATTCTGTGCTGACCAAAACAATGACTGCTAATAAGCAATAATCTCATAATTTAATCTGAAGCACCAGCCAACAAACAAACTTCCAGGCTAGATGAGTCAGAATTTAAATTCGATTCAGCACTACAAAGCAATCCCTCTTTAACCCACATACCATTCGAAATTCACAGTCCCAGTGAACTGGCATTAAAGCAAATCAAACTATGTCCAGCATAAGTCTTTCTACATTAGCTATAGGGTATAAACTGATAACCTCTGACCTCTAAGAGTCTTAGTTTAAGAACAGATCAAGAAGAGCTTACACGTCTTAATGCCGCTCGTCTTGTTATCCGTGATCTCTCGTGAGCTCTCTGTCTGTTGGGAGGCTCAGGGACAATTGCTGGCATGTAGAGTAACACACAATGAAACGGACTTCCTGGTGAATTTAACTGAATAATTGATATGTGCTGTTAACTAACAGCAAACAAGGCAAAATGCTAAGAATGCTGGACCTTTACAGCATGTATTAAACATCTTAGATAATATAAATGTGGGTTGATAATCTGTTATATGCCTACTTTTATACACTATTACACTATACACACTACTGTTCAAAGGTTATTACAATATAAAATAACTCTCTATTTGAATAAACTTTAAATCAAATGTATTCCTGTGATCAAAGCTGAATTTTAATATGCTGATTGAAAATTTCAATCAATATTTAATGCTTTTGTGCAAAGCATGATACATTTTTTAGGATACTTTGAATGTTCAAAAGAACAGCATTTATTTGAAATAGAAATCTTTTGTAAATTATTTAAATGTCACCTTAATCTTTCCTGTAACTGAGAAATAAATACTAAATAATACTACTAATAATAACTCTTAAAGTTTACGTTTAATGTTAGCCAGGAAACTCTTTTAAATGAGCATTTTCTTGACTTTAAAAGGTGGTTTTGTGTGTTGTAATTTTTTAAGAGTTTATGTAAATGACATCTTTTGTGATTGGCTGGCCGCCATGCTCCAGGGTAGTTCATACTGGCAGACCATGTTTCTAAACACTGAATAGGCAATGATATGTAAATATGCTCAGTCACCCGATCTAATGTCGAGACCAAACTGTTTTCTGAATGACTCACGGTGCAGTTTTCTTGAACGATCTCTGTCTGAGGGAGGTTTGCGTTGTTAAGTACATCGACTTAGCGCATGAAACTCTTTATTCCTAAAGAGCAAGGACAATCTTGTTTTCCATGGTCGCTGAACTCTTTGTTGAAGCTTTGCTCTGTCCTACATCTCAACTGAACTCAATTCAATTCATTTATGAAAATAAATTCATGGGCGCTGCTGACATATAGCACACATCATCTGATTCTCTCTGACACATGATAATGTGGCATCGCAGATGAGAAAACATGTAAATATTCAGGCCTGCAGAGCAGTAGAACACTACAGCACTTCCAGACAGGTGGCAGAATTAACAGATAAAACAAGTTTTTTTTTTCCTTTGGAAGCTTGGCTGGATGTGTTTGAGAGGTTATGACAAAACCAGATGAGAAAAATAGTACATCAGCAACATAACTTGTGTGTGTGTGTGTGTGTGTGTGTGAGGGGAAACCAATACAACAATGTCCAATCATATGATTTCTGAAGGACCATGTGACACTGAAGACTTCTGAGATGCATTTATTTGCATAGAAAACTGTTGTTTTAAATCGTTTTTTGATCTAATAAATGCAGACTTCTTTCAAAAACATGAACAAAATATTCATTATATAAATAAATGCTTGATTAAACAGTCCAATAAAATGTTAAATCACACTTGAATGTGCCGGATGGACAGAAACGATAAGTTGTGCGCACACTGTATGCAAGCATAAAGTCATACAGACAGACTTCCCATCTGCTGTTTTGAAGCCTCAGAACTTGTTCTTCAGTGAGATCATCTGTAGCGTTCATCTGTTAGGACGTTTATTAGCTTCCAACATCGTCCTTCCCAGTTTTTAAAATACACATCGCAAGTTCTCTTCAGACGATAACAGCAGGCACACCCTTCATCAAATACATTTCGTTAGCCAAACGTCTGCTACGGTTTACACACACACACACGGCTTTCCATGTTTTATGAGGACTTTCCATAGACGTGGGGATTTTCATACCATCATTATTACAATTTCAAAAAACATCATTCTGTATGATTTATAAGCCGTTTTCCTCATATGGACCAAAAAAATGATCTCACAAGAAAAAAACAAAAAATGATGGTATTAAGGTAGCAAATATCTGAAGCACACACACGTCCGTCTCATACATATTCAGACGGGTTGTGATCTCCCTCGGTCCATTGGTGGTGCGGTCGTACAAGTTGCACCACAAGGACACCCCTGCTACTAGTGGACAACTATTCCTTCAGACTAAAGACAGTCCTTTGATGGGATAATGCACCATAATCCTCTTCATGTCATGGGTGGTCACTGTAACCTCAGCAGGGTCCTCTCATTTACACTCCACTAATACCAGCAGAGCTCGTCCTTCAGAAACGACTGTGGGGGTTGTGATAGCTGTAATGCTAATAAGTGAAGGATGTGAATAGACTTCAGTGAGGTGACCGGGCGTTCTGACAATTCACTTAAACATGTTGTTGCTGTTTGGTGCACAATATAAAATTAAGCATTCTAAATACTTTTTTTTATATCATTGTGAAAAAGAAGTGTGCTTAATTGACACTTGCAAAGCCCCGCCCACTTTAGTTACTGTTGCTATGTACGACAAGCCATCCGCTCTCACGCCACACATCATGTTCTCATGCAGTGAAAAATAAAGAGGACACTGACAACACGTCGACAGAGAAGACAGAGCAGGTTACTTTTGATATGGCACAGTTTGGAATTTTTAAAGAAGTTTAAACAGTAAATAGCGTCTGTGTGCTGTAGCTCCTCGTGAAGCGATCATCTCTTCACACTAGTTCATTTATAGCATCAAGTAAACATGAATGAACATCAGAAGGAATGTTGTTTCAAGACGTGAGTTCACAAGTTCAAGTTCACCAATCTTCTAACTCCCCTGACTGCTTTGTTGGACAAAATGGCGAATTCGGGGATATGATTGGTCAGATCGCCTGTCAATCAAACTGCTGGCGAAGTGTCAATTGTATTGAATGTGCACATGTAGTTTACTTTCAAATTTAATAGTATTTTTTTTTAAAACTGTAGTAAAAAATACTAAAAAGAGAGTACATTTCTTAACACACTTAAGTACCCTTTTAAAAAGTGAACTTTGTAATAATAACTTTGTAATAAGTACATTTGAAATGTTTTTTTGTCATGCTTTAAAGAAGTACACTTATATTGTGTTGATGTATTTGATATTGTACATAATGTTATACAGTATTTTCAATGTACTAAATTGCAACTTCATCATTGCAAATGTGTAGTTACAAATTTATTTAAATGAATGACAAACACGTTTCAATAGGAATAGCATTAAAGCATATTTTTGTGTATCATAAATGCAATAAACTTCATGATAAATTTCATACATTATGAAATTATGCACTTAAGTTTAACTTTAAAGGGTCAAAAAAGCACTCTTAAGTTGAACTAATTGAAATTAATATAAATTTAAAGTATAGTGCATTTGTTTATAAAGTGCCCAAAAACATTGCATTCAGTTTTTAAGTAAACTATTTACATAATAAGTATTCCTTTATAAAGAACACTGATGTGTGCTTCATTTTCTCAAGGGATTGCACGTTAATTTTCTGATATATATATTTATATTGAAGAATAAATACTAGGGGACTTAAAACGGATGACTTGAAATCATATGAATAATATAATCAAAATAATAAGTCTGATCTAGATCAGTTTCAAATGTGTCAGAAAACTTCACATACTCGTGGTTCCTCCCATAGATTTTTAACATCAGCCCGGACTGAAGTCACTTTTCTTTCTAAGCCTTCATAACAAACACTTTCTAGACCTCATCTGCTTTCAATTAAAAACACCAAAAAACAAAACAATACTTCCATTAAGCTCACATTCAATCACCCCGATTGATAAAAAACTGAAATAATCAAATATTAATCCAATCTGGATTTAATCTGTATCTAGGAAACCAGTCCATGTTTTTACTGCAAAGAATCCAGCAGAAGTCTGTCCCCTCTGGAATGTAGCTGGATCATGGAAAACCTGGCCATGTGGTCAGAATTCACGTCACACGGACTGCTTTGTGCACAAGAAGAGAGAACGAGGTTTACTCCCAAAAACACTGTCAGATTTCCCATCGTGCTTTGGCACACTGCCTTCGTCTCTCTATGTTTCTACACCTAAAACACGTTCATAACAAAATGGAAAAGGGTAGAGGACATTTGAAGCTCAATCCTCACGCCCACGTCCCAGACGCAGAGCTCCCTGCCCACGGTCGTTCGGCTGACGTTTCATTCAAAGCCGGTTAGACGTTTTTGGAATGGATGTTCGGCATTTACATTTTAATTATGCCTATGAATCTTTGAGTGTTCTGTCAAACTCTGAGACTAATCTGTGGACGCCTTTAAGCTGGGAAAGCTTTGAAACAAATGGCCGCCAAATAATGGCTGGTCAACTCAATGCTGTTTAACAGATTTTAAAGCCACAGTGTTTCTTTTCTGCACCAAACCGAACTGCAGGGATAATGACCGAACAGATGAGTTACAGACTAACAGAAAATACAGCTCACATACTCTGGTCTGAAACTATAGCTATATCCCTTAGGAAAATGAAGTGTCCTTAATTGTATTGAATGTGCACTTGTAGTGTAGTTAAATCTTAAATGGGTGGTTGATTCTGATTTTATATTTTTTAACTTTAGTTAGTGTGTAATGTTGCTGTTTGAGCAGAAACAACATCTGCAAAGTTACGATGCTCAAAGTTCAATGCCAAGGCAGATATTTTCTTTTTAAGGACTACAACAGACGGCTGGTAGGGACTACAACGAGCTTCTTCCCGGGTTTGTGACATCACAAACCCTAAAATTTACATAAACCCCGCCCCCGAGAACACGCAACAAAGGGGGCGGGGCCGTGTCGGGCTGCTTTAGAGAAGAGGAAGAGTTGTTGTAGTCGAGTGTTGTTGATGCCGTCATTTTACGCCGGACCGCTTCACAAACGAGGGTCGATTCAAGGAAAAAAGATGAACATGACGACACATGCTAGTGATGAGTTGATCAACTCCTTATCGATCGCATAAATTTATCTCCTAACCGTTCAGTAACTTCTTCCTGAGTCTCTCCGTCAGTGTCGACTCCGGTTTGAACACCGTTACTGACAATCCTCATTTTGGCTGCGTGAGACTCTCCAGCTTTGTTGTTGTTGTTGAGCTGTTAAAGCTCCGCCCTCTTCTGGAAAGGGGGGTGGGAGCAGCAGCTCATTTGCATTTAAAGGCACACACACAAAAACGGCATGTTTTTGCTCACACCCAAATAGGGGCAAATTTGACAAGCTATAATAAATGATCTGTGGGGGATTTTGAGTTGAAACTTCACAGACACATTCTGGAGACACCAGAGACTTATATTACATCTTGTAAAAGGGGATTTATAGGTCCCCTTTAAAAATATACTTAAAAAAGGATATCTCTTACAGATATTATAATATTAATGAAATAAAGGCCACTTTGTAATGTCAAAAGTTTTAATAATCTTTTGTCATACTTTAAAGAAGTACACTTATTGCGATGTGTTGACTGACATACCAAGTAACTATAGTGTATTTAAAGTCAACATATTTGTAATATACTAAATTGCAACTTCATCATTAACAATGTGTAATTTTAATAATTTTGAAATAAATGACAAACATTTCAATAGAAAAGTATATTTTAGTCAGAAGTATTTTAGACTCTGTAATAAGTGCTCTTTTTAAAAGCATGCTAAAGTGTACTTTTTCAAACTATAAAATGATCAAAACCAACATATGTAAACACATATACATATGTGTGTGTCTAAAGACATAAAGCTATGTGTAGAGACTCTCGACATATTCATATTCAAGCTCATTTCTGGAAAGGACACATTCCTTCCATCTCCTCCCTGTGACAAAGCAACATTTTTTCCAGGATATCCAGACACCTTTGTTTTCAGTAAAGCACCAACCTCAAGATGACAGTCTGTTATTTTCCCCGGCAGACATTTCGTTTTGTGAAAATGAAAAGTAAATATCCATTACTGGAAGCTTACTTTATGAAGGAAACAGCCTTTCCATTTCTCACTCCTGGTCTCTTTTTCTCCCTCACACACTCAGACACGTATCTCCCTGCAAAGTTCAGGTTTATTCTTGACCGTGACAACCAAACAGATGGTCTGGGCTCTGAGGAGGACAATGACTGGGGGAAAGAGAGAGAAACACACTGTCCTGCTCACCTGGACTTTACTTGTCAGCCAAAACACTGTTTTGGGGGGTAAGAAATGTGAGAGACAAAAGAATCTGCATATAGACACAATGAATGTTGAATATAAATTTCTTTCCTACGCTGTGTAAAATTGTTTTCGGATGAGGTACAGGTCTGTGAAGCTTTGGGGGTTTGATGGACGCAATCCACTCCTTCAATGGTTTGATCGTCGTTCTGAATCCAATCGGACGGAAACGTGATTTGTTTAAAATGTTGCTTTTTTTAAATGAAACTTACATTCAAGTGTTAATAAAGAAAAAAAGAATACATAATGCTAGAATAAAAATAAAAATGCTCATGGCGGCTGGCAGCTTTTTAAAAAAAAAAAAAAATGACGAAAAGAAAGAATTAACTTCCATCATATGGAAAAGAGCATCCAGTACATGCTTCAAAATATCTCCATTTCTGTTCAGTGGAAGAATGAAAGTCATGAGGGTGAATGATTTTTGGGCAAACTATTTCTTTAGTTAAATTGGAGAGCTTTCTCAGATTTATCTCACAAATCCATCTCTACAGTTTTAACAATATCTGTCTCAAACTGTTCGGAGAATTTCTCAAGAACTCAACATGACCTCAAATATTTCTCATAAAATTCTTCTGAAACCAAATTATCTGAGCTATGCTTTCCTCATTCATAATACTCTGTGCCAACATTAGTCTTCTTTGCGTCCATTTTTATTTCTCCAAAGGATTTTTTTTTTTTTTTTTTTTTGCAATCTCTGAGCCATAAAAATCTCCTTTGGGTAAGTTCAAACCTGGCTGCAATATCATAATAAAGTTTTGCTGTCAAGAAAGATGGAAGGTGGCCTCTCAGTTCCCTGACTAAAAAGTGCAAGCACTATCTGTGGCATAAAAAAAATATTACTACTGAACATCTCTGAACTTTTTTCATGACTTCAGCAGAATCTGTCACAAAACGGATTCATTACCCGGCACAGAAAACACTCAAACCACTGACACGGGCCGTTCTGTTTCCATCTCCCACCTGACGTTTAAAGCCACAGTGGGCACCGTTCCACATGATCTGAGACGCCTGAAAGCAGGACACCTCCCGTTCTTTTATTGATAGCGTCTGATCTCCATTTCTGGCCGTCTGATCCCGTCGCACATTGTAGGCGCTGAATTTCAGCGGTGACCTCCCTGGATCGATACTTAATAAGCCTTTGTGCAGTCGAGCCCATTTTGCTGCAATCTGCAATTTTTTTTCATGTCTATTATGGAAAATCCAGCTGACTAGGTGTACGAAGCGGAGTTGCAGAATGTATCTGCATCTCACAGCTATCGGTTGATGGATGCCCCGAAACTGCAGCAGGCCAACGCAAACATGAAATACTATCGTCCTGCTTCTCTCTCTCTCTCACCCGGTATTATGAGTAATTCAATACTCTAGAGGGTTTAAAAATGAGCCGCTGTGATCATAAACAACTAAATAAAAAAATAAAATAAAAACGAAAAATGTTTGAGCATACAATCTAATTGACAGTAAGTCCCGTTATTAATTTCTGATTCAGTCTAGGGCTGGGAAATATATAATGGAATATTTGCATTATACAGTATTCCTGACCATTATATACATATATATATATATATATATATATATATATATATATATTTTATTTGAATGCACTTTTTGATTTGCCCATTCCTAAAGATGCAATAGATATTTTTGCTTCCTAGTAACAAGAAGCAAAACATTGCTTGAGTTCATTTCCATGATTGAATGTAAACTGTCACTTAATTATCCTTGATTCTGATTTCAGTTTTTTAACTTTAGTTAGTGTGTAATGTTGCTGTTTGAGCAGAAACAACATCTGTAAAATTGTGATGCTCAAAGTTCAATGCCAAGGGAGATATTTTCTTTTTAAGGACCACAACAAACGGCCGGTAGGGACTACAACGAGCTTCTTTACAGGTTGGTGATATCACAAACCCCAAATTTACATAAACCCCGCCCACAAGAAGACACAACAAAGTGGGCGGGGCCATGTTGGGCTGCTTTAGAGAAGAGGAAGAGTTGTTGTAGTCGAGTGTTGTTGATGCCGTCATTTTACGCCGGACTGCTTCACAAACGAGGGTCGATTCAAGGAAAAAAGACGAACATGACGACACATGCTAGTGATGAGTTGATCAACTCCACAGCAACTACATCAATTTATCCACTAACTGTTCAGAAACGTCTAAAAGTTGTAACTGAGTCTCTCCATCAGTGTCGACTCCGGTTTTAACAATGTAAAGATGAACACCGTTACTGACAATCCTCATTTTTTGTTGTTGTTGAGCTGTTAAAGCTCCGCCCTCTTCTGGAAAGGGTGCAGGGAGCAGCAGCTCATTTGCATTTAAAGGGCCGTGTTTTGGCTCACATTTAAATAGTAGCAAATTTGACAAACTATGACAATTGCCGTTTTCACAAGAACATAAAGCAGCAAAACTTATTAATTATTGAGAATCAATGATAATTGATAATTATTTTGCAGTAAATCAGCATATTAGAATGATTTCTGAAGGATCATGTGACATTAAACCCTGGAGTAATGATGCTGAAATTTCAGCTTTGCATCACAGGAATATATTACACTTTAAAAATACATTCAAATAGAAAACTGTTCATTTAATATGTCATAATATTTCACACTGTGAAATTTTTTTTAACTTTTAAGGATGTCGATTCTGTGGGCTCATGTGGTCACCTGGGCAATAGGCGTGTTCTCATTTTGTTTCGTGCAGGCTTGTTGAGCATAAGAGACTTCTTAAAAAACATATAATAGATTATAATTATTCCAAACTTTTGTTCAGTAGTGTATTTCACTCAGCTCTAGTTGATTGACAGTTAAGTGTTACGTAACGGCGATGGCTCTGCCTCTATCGGCGCTGGACTCTGACAGCATAGGAGAGTGAGACACGAAGACAACGCGACAGGACAGTTCACATGTTGCACGTCTACCCGCCTAATTAGCAGCAGACGGAGCACCAGCGTTCCCATTACTCAGCATGAGGGAAATACTGAAGCTGTCTTTGACTCCACTCATCTATGGATCATTTCAGCGAGATGGTCACCTGCAAAAGGAGCTGGGCGTTGGGAGAAGAAAGCAAACGAGATTGATGAGGCATGATCAGTCGGTGAGTTTCGTTGGCATCAGCTGTGCCCCTGGAGTTGAGCTCGTGTCAAGGCAATATGAGTGCGTCTTTGAAGCGAAGGTAGTGTGACAGTGACAAACTGCCACCTGTCCTGCCATGGCAAAGAGAGGCTTATATGAAGGTCCCATTAAAGCAGAGATGATCACTAATAGAGCAGGTTACCATCTGTCCTGTCGACGACTACTCTTTCACCCCCTGTTTCCACTTCTTATGGATGGCTCAAAACTCCCAAAGACTTTAGTTACTGTTGCTATGTCCGACAAGCCATCAGCTCTCACGCCACACATCATGTTCTCACGGAGTGAATAATACATCCCGGAATAAAGAGGACACTGACAACATGTCGACAGACAAGACAAAGCAGGTTACTTTTGATATGAAACAGTTTCATATTTAAAATATCTTCATTTTCTTAAAGAAGTTTAATCAATAAATAGCGTCTAGTGTGTCTATAATGTGTGGTGACAGATCGCTGTAGCTCCTCGATCATCTCTTCATACTAGTTCATTTATAGCATCAAATAAACATGAATGAACATCAGAAGGAATGTTGTTTCAAGTGTGGAAAGACGTGAGTACACACAATTTTTCAAGTTCAAGTTCAACAACGTTAATCTACGAACTCCCCTGACTGCTTTGTCGGATAAAATAGCGCATTCGGGGTTATGATTGGTCAGGTCGCCTGTCAATCAAACTGTTTGCGAAGTGTCAATTATTTTAGATTGAAAATACCCAAATTGGTGAGACAAAAAATTACCACACAAATACTCCAGATTTTCATTTTTCGACAAGAATTTACTATTCAAAATGAGTTCCTTCTCATTGTGAGTAATGAACTACAGAGGGTTTAAGAACCACTCATTGATATATTTCAATCTTTAAGGTGCTGTTCACACAGAAAGCATTTTCATAATCCTCTGCACTGCTTTTTCTGACAGAAAGCAGTAGATAGACATGTTGGACGGTTGCTCTCCTGTTGTGTGCAAAAATGTGGCACTGAAGTTTAAAAAAGTTTAACCATTTCTTTCTTTTTATTTCTACACCACACATTTTAAAACGCAAAAACGAACTCTTTGTGAACATCCCCGTCTAACTGTCTTTCTTCTTCTTATTGACCCGCACGAGTCCCATCTCTCTGCTGACTCCCTCCCTGTCCCTGATAAGAATGCCCACGCGGCCACATCCGGAGGAGGAAAGCCGAGAAGATTGAAAGCAGATGAAGGAGGCGCTGGAGCGGCGGGTGTGGCAGCCTCATATTTCACTCCCTAAAGGCTGATTAAAAGGCCACGCGGAGACTCTGGCTCTCTGGGCAGACTTCTGCTTTCGGACTGACGTTCCTGCCGCTTTGATTCCTCAGTGCGAGAGTGAGCGAGCCATCCAGGCTCTTTCTCGCTTTCTCTCGTTCTTACATTGGCCCTCTTGACCTTCTATTCCAGTCTGAGAGGATGATAAACACAGAAAAACAAACCAGCCTTCACATTTAACTTGGAAACACTGCTGCTGCGTAGAGGAGACATTTTTTACATTTTTCTTCAAGACTCTGCCATTTTAGCATAAAAGCCATATATTGTATTTGTGCTGGTTTTTTTTGTTTTGTTTTTTTGGAGTCAACTTCAACTCCTAACAAAGTAAAGCCAACACAACACTTCTATCATGACAATTCAGAAGACTTTCAAAATGGTAATAAGACAATGTTTTGGGGGGAATAGATCTGCCAGGTTGCTTCTGAATTGGTGCTGCTTTTGATTATTGCGGCTGCTGCTGGAGAGCAAGTACAGGAACTTACTACATCCAATTCATTCACTGATATGCTGCAGTGCATATGTAAGACATACTGCTGCTATACAAATAATATGAATATAAATCACCCATAGCAGATCTATACAGGTGGAGCTGGGGAAGGAGAAGGGTGCCTCACTCTGAAAGGGCACTGCAAACTGCTATAGTGAATGCTAACCAGCATTAAATGTTGAGCAGCAAGCTCATTGGCTGCAGATATGACATGAAATAACCAGCTTGTGCCAAGTAGTTAGGCACTATATCATCAGTTTGCGTTAAGGACCCATCAGCCTGCTCCATCTAGAGTTTCGTGACAGAACTAGGCATTTATTCTTTGTCGACGAGCTAAACATACATCCACAAAAGCTGTAGTAACATTTAACCAATGTTTCCATAAAAAAAAAACTCTTCAGAATCATCTTTTTCTCATAGAATGATACAACCACATTTTCTTTCTCGGGTAGTGTGAGAACTTCTGTGGGTGTATACTGAATGAACATAAACTTTTAGAAATTTAGGGTGCTACAACGCCCCTAGTCTCATGAGTTTAATTTTAAAAAAGTTGGCCTAGCTGCATGATGCATTGTGTTCTTTTTTTCTGAATGTAGGCCAAGGGGTGGAAATAATATGATGAAATACTTCCATATAATTGAAGACAAACTAAGACTTTTTGAAAAAGAAGTTTTATTTAAGCTGGAACGATTGGTTATAATGGCAGTGAATAAAAGTGTAATTCTGTACAAATGTGCAGTCTAGTTCTGAGATGAACTGTTACCATTTCACACCTCAGGAACTCCTTTTCTTCTTTCTAAACAAAGTGTCGCCCTCAGGACACATGTTTTCTGGCCTTAGTTAGACTAGCAGACGTTCTGCAACCCACAATTGCAATGGATTGAGCAACTTGGCCTATTTCCTTCTGGTCTTTGCATTCCCTGAAGGACAGAAGAAAACAAATAAAGAGTGGAGGTCTTGTTTTTCCAGTCGGCTGGCCAGTGAAGGGCCAAGCAGCGGCTGCCACGTGTCCCTGCGTGGAGGCTGGCGTGTTGCCGGAGCTCTGCGCACACAGAACAGCAGCACTGGGGTTGGGTGTGGGTGACTGGAAGTCTTGTTTGCAGTGCTGTTGCACAGCCGACAGCCCCTCTAGGGAGGCACTGCTGTGTTTTTTTCCTCTCTCTGGATCCAGGACTCTTTTCTCTCACTTACTTACACAGCTGGTCTGAGCAGCAACACTGTGCAGCTTGTACCAACCAGCTATGCACATTCTTATGACATTGCAGCAATGTCACGATGCAGCCGCTGCAGCACAGCATAGAGATGCAGCCATCTACTATACCTAACTCTCATGAAAAAACTAGGTTTGACATGTTCATGAAAAAAAAAAATCATTCTTTTTTTAATATTACTAATCGACATTAAACAAACTGGGATAAACTGGGATTTATTCATGGTAACTTTTAATCAACAACCTAGAAAAAAAAAAATAATAATTTCAAGGTATTTCTGTATGGAAACACTTAAAAGAGTTACCATGGTACGTTTTTTTTTTTTTTTTTGCCAAAATACCTTTTAATAAATAACAGTTTATTTGCTTCTTAAACTGTAGAAAATATTCTATTAATTTATTATGATTTTACAATAGTAATAATTATTGTAGTAATCATAGATATTAGTCAGTCCAATTAATCAGCCGACAGTCTACGCTAACAAAACATATTCTCTTAAATTACCCATAGCAGATCTAAACAGGTGGAGCTGGGGAAGATGGAGGGTTTTCGAAAGCGCTCTGCTCTGCTAAGGCAAATGCTACCACATATTTGAAGGTTGCAGGAACCAATCAGCTTTGACCTATAGAAAATGATATGACTGCAAGCAGACTGAGTTGAGGACCTATTAGCCAGCGCCATCTAGAGTTTCATGACAGAACTCTACATATATATATATATATATATATATATATATATATATATATATATATACAAACTCCACTCTGAGGCCTGACGCCACACCAACCACGCTTCACTCACCACACTTGGGCATTCGATTTTATTACCTCTATTTATTCATTATTATGTGGGCAATATTTGGCTCGTAAATGGAAGGTTAATCACATTTGTTTCAGGACAAAACCACAGGCATTGTTCCGTCATGAGGAACACAGTGCACTAAACATGCTGTTGTTTTGGAAGAGTGCTACAAGTCACAACCCCTTAAGTGAGCCCAGCACGTCAGATCCACAAGAACTTGATCCAATAAAGATCACAGCCCTCCATGCTACTGAGCCAAAGAGCCATTCACTAAAGCTAATGACTCATTACAAAAGCAGAGCAGAGAGACGAGGAGTTTTCCCAAAGAAGAAGTAAGTAGAAGATCTGTGCATGTGGTTTCCATCATGCCGAGGGAGAGGAAGCCATGCTAATATTCTACCTGCTGAGAGAAACTGTTTTATGGGAGACTTGTTCCCACAATACAAGTGTAGGCCAATTAGTCTTCTAATCAACTTAATAGGACTAAGGGCTGCTTCTCATTCACCTTCATCCCTCTTACCTCCTGTTATGAATCATAGCCAAGCCTTAAGCGTATTGTGGGTTTTAATTCGTGTCTGTTCAGGTCATTACATGTTAGTGTACTTCAAAAAGTCAACACAATAAACCTCTGTTGTGCTCTGCCAGGTAAATGAACCACAACATCTAGTATGGAGGGGCATATACAGTGAGGAAAATAAGTATTTGAACACCCTGCTATTTCGCAAGTTTTCCCACTTAGAAATCGTGGAGGGGTCTGAAATTGTCATCGTAGGTGCATGCCCACCATGAAATCACAACGTATGATTTTTTAACTGTTTATTTGTATGATACAGCTGCAAATAAGTATTTGAACACCTGAGAAAATCAATGTTAATATTTGGTACAGTAGCCTTTGTTTGCAATTACAGAGGTCAAACGTTTCCTGTGGTTTTTCACCTGGTTTCCACACACTGCAGGAGGGATTTTGGCCCACTCCTCCACACAGATCTTCTCTAGATCAGTCAGGTTTCTGGCCTGTTGCTGAGAAACACGGAGTTTGAGCTCCCTCCAAAGATTCCCTATTGGGTTTAGGTTATCCTGGCTGTGTGCTTCGGGTCATTGTCTTGTTGGAAGACCCAGCCTCGACCCCATCTTCAATGCTCTAACTGAGGGAAGGAGGTTGTTCCCCAGAATCTCGCAATACATGGCCCCGGTCATCCTCTCCTTAATACAGTGCAGTCGCCCTGTCCCATGTGCAGAAAAACACCCCCAAAGCATGATGCTACCACCCCCATGCTTCACAGTAGGGATGGTGTTCTTGGGATGGTACTCATCTTTCTTCTTCCTCCAAACACGTTTAGTGGAATTATGACCAAAAAGTTCTATTTTGGTCTCATCTGACCACATGACTTTCTCCCATGACTCCTCTGGATCATCCAGATGGTCATTGGCAAACTTAAGACCCGCCTGCACATGTGCTGGTTTAAGCAGGGGAAAGTAACCTTGGAAACGGTGGTCCCAGGTCATTGACCAGCTCCTCCCGTGTAGTTCTGGGCTGATTTCTCACCTTTCTTAGGATCATTGAGACCTTGCAAAATAGCAGGGTGTTCAAATACTTATTTTCCTCACTGTACAACACTTCAGCTCAATCGCAGCAATAGTCGTTTGCTCATGGACGCTCACTTCTGGCCCATTTTGAAATGCAATTTGAGCCATAAATGCCACGTGATTACTTTGCAGCTGCATGCAGAGAATAAATATGTCCTTATAACGCTGACTGACCGAAGGTGCAACTTACAGTTCCTGCCCCAACCAATAAATCAATCAACCAACCAATTAACCAATCAATCAACCAATCAATCAAATAAGACATTAGCTCAAACGTCCTGTTCCAGTAGTAAACACACCAACGCATTAGGAAAGCCGCATCCGTCGAGCAATAACATGGGATCAGCCTGCTTCCCCTGTGGCACCACTGAAGAAAGATCAGTGAACAAAGCTAACATCTCCCTCCATCTCCCACCAAATGAAGCTCTTGATTATTAATGAACGGAGCTCGTGTGCTCATGCACTGCTGGAATGAAAAAGAATACATTTACAGATGATCACATTTGAGATGCATTCGTAATGTTGGCTTTTGGGAGATAAAAGAAAACATAATTATTGCTTCCTATAAGACTCTGTCTTTTCCTTCCCTGATTTATGTCTTCCCTTCACTTTCCATTCCTTTTGTCGACTTTTATTGTTGTATAATATAAATCAAGCCTTCAATCTTCTCATTTCAATATGCCTCCCCAGCCTTAAAAAAAGAGACAGAGAATAGAAAGAGAGAGGAAGAAAAGCATGTAAAAGACAGAGCAAGAGAAAGAGAGCGAGTGCATTACGTTAATCAGAGCAAGCCCCCTCTCAGCCATGAGAAAGCATGCCCTGGAGTCCTACATAAATGAGGTTTATTTTTGGCAACGGAATGAAGAATCTTATTTAAGGCTAGACATTTTAAATGCGTTGTCTTTTATGTATCACCCCAAGGGTGATGTTTTTGGCTGAATTTTAAGGGAAATAAGGTGCAGAGGCTTGCAGCCTAAAGCTGGTGTGGCGACTGCTGGCTTTCTTTGTAAAATAAAAAAAAAAAAAAAAAAAAAAAAAAAAAACAGCAAAAAAATGGCATCTTTGGACACAGTCCCTTCTCCCTCCTCGGCTCAAACCCGGATTCTGCTGATGCAAGAGCTTTGTCCAAAGATTAATGACAGGCATTTGGCTTCCCAAATCCAACACAGAGGTTAAAAAACAACCCCCCTCCAGAAAAGCCCACCGAGTTTGTGAAGCAATTTCTCCCTCTCCTCCATTTTAAAGCAATATCAAATAAACAACAATAGAGCAGGTCTGCTTCAGAGGCAGGAAATCCGATTTGGACCGCACTGAAATGGCGATGACAGTCAGATCCAATAATGTCGTATGTTTGAGACCTCCCTTCAACTGCATCGTCTTTTTGACATCCATATAGATGTCCATAGAGTCAGATAGTGAGATAGTCCTACATGAGACCGCTGTAGATAAAGGTGTTCTGCATTCAGAAATTACATAAATTAAAAAAAAAGACGTTGCTAGTTTTTCTTTTGCAGGTGTGTCCGTGTCAGCAATAACGATAACTGATTGTGTTTCCCACACGCTCAACGGTACAGGCTTTTTTCTGCCTGTACAGTCGGGCCAGTGCTTCAGATTTCTAAATTTCCAGCATTTTACTGGTAAAAGTGAAAAACACAGCTAGTTCTGCTCCATAAAAGTTTAATATATTGCAATGTTTTGACCAGACAAGGTCTTTGTCAGGCAAAGAGATCTTTTTGTAAAAACACTTTTTGTCTAAATCTCTTTTTTTCCTCTTTTGCTCAATGGATGATTGGCTAGCTTGCCGATTGACCATGACAGGTATGGTTGTTTACTATATGGATATATAATTCTTTGATACTTTTTGTTCACTTTCCCTGACAAAGACTTTGTCTGAACGAAATGTTGCAATATATGAAACTTTTATGAGAGCAGAAATAGCAGTTTTTCATGAATTTATCATTATAAAGGGAACATTTTACAATAAGCTTTTGTTTGTTTACATTAGTTAACGTGAACTTGAACATGAAATCCAAATGAAAACGTGCTGTAAAATATATATTTTTATTTTATTTTTATACTGTAAAAAAAGAATTGTTGGTTTAACTTAAAAAAGTAAGTTACGTGGTTGCTTTAAATTAAGATTTAATACAATGAAGGCGATGGGTTTAATCAGCAGAAACTCAAAATATTCTGTTATCGGAAACACATTTATTATTGAAGTTGATTTGACAAAAGAAAAAATGTTGTGAATGTTGTGTTTCAGTGTAGTTTATATTAGTTCATCATTTTAATGTTAAATGTACAATTTGTACATTTATTATGTAATATTTATTTTTTTTAAATAATTTACTATTTAAAAGACAAATGAAAAAATACTCATGCAAATGTTATTTTTTATTTTTTATGTTTTATATATATATATTATTATTTTATTTTATTTTTTATTTTTTTTTGGAAAACTTTCAGAGAGTTTTAAAGCTCAACATCAAGTATCTTCAAGAAATTCCATTTCACTTTTACAAATAGTAAAAAGTTGGGATTTCTGCCTTTTGATTGAATGCAACACAATGAACGTAGTTTAAGCAAAGGATCGTGAGTACTGTGGTGTATTTACTTCCTTCTCAGCGGAAGGAAGAAACGTACAGAATAGTCTCAAAGGATATTTATTAATTCATAGCAAAATAAGTGCAAATCAGAGAGGAGCGAGGAGAAGAACAGACGGCTTGACCCTAACAGTATCAGATAACTGAACCCTGGAGACTCTCGCTGTGTCCTTCATTCAGTATATTAAGTACATCCTGCACGGTTAAGGTATTATGATATTATATAAGTGTATTGTGATATTATCATCACGATACTTCAATGCATATGTTTTCCTGTAACACTATACGTTGTCTGTAGAGTCAAAGCCAGTGTCTGCACACTGTCATCCCCACCAGATGCAACATTTCAACAGAATCACATACTCAGAGATTAATCTGTCTCTTTCGTTCTCTCTTTTCCTCTACCTTTCCTCTCTGTTAGCTCAGTCACATGAATTTGTCTTGAAAATCAGCCAAACAAGCCCAAGCCCCATTATTCCTTCCTCTGGTCCAAAGTGTGTTTGTGTCAACACTCAGTAACATTTCTTTTGGCTGAGTTTACTGCATTGACAACACTCCCAGTGTGCCATGAAAACATAAAAGAAGTTTTATTGCTTTTAGTCCATCTATTAGCTTTAAATCTCATCAATATGATAGCGTACAAAAAAAAAAAAATATGATTTAAAATCACAGTTTATCTTCCTGGAAAACAGAACAACAATAATGATGACTCATCCTGCACTGAAGGGCGTGTCCAAATTTTTTGTCCAATCATATGTGCTCTAGAATGAGGATGGCCTTTCCCCTGATTTCACCATCAAACAAACTATATTAACTAATATTTTAAAATTTGTGGTCAGTAAGATTTTTTTTTAAATAAATTAATACTTAAATTGATAAATTGATTAAAAGTAACAGTAAAGACAGTTTTATTACACATCAAAAATGCTTTTTCGTTCAAACTATATCACAAAAATATGAAGCTGAGCAACTGTTTTCAACATTGATATTGAGAAATGTTTCTAGTGCAGCAAATCACATATCAGAATGATTTCTGAAGGATCATGTGACGCTGGAGACTGGAGCAATGATGCTGAAAACTCACAGGAATACATGATAAATATATAATATATAACAGTTATTTTCAATTCTAATAATATTTCACAACATTACCACGTTTTTGATCAAATAAAGTCAGCCTAGGTGAGCAAAAAAGACTTTTTTCAAAAACATTGAGAAATCTCACCAACCAATTCTCGAGTCTTTGGATCTCAAAGTCGTCATGTGTTCGGATTTCTCGCACCCTCACACGAGCAGAATCTATCAGTTCCCCCAACATCCCTTGCCTTGTTCATAAAATCACACGATTCCCGGGACACGATTTTAGATTACCCATATACTCGCTGGATTAGACGGGCCTAATCTGCTCAGCAGCCCAAGCGTCGCTCCAGTATTTGTGTTTCCATCATTCCCGGCACGGACGGCCTCCTGTGCAGCACGTCACGAGTCGCCTCATGCGGAGGAGTCCGCTAATGGGGTCGTGAGTGGAGAGGCTATATGTTACGAGAGACTCAATTTTCTTGTACGTCGTTATCGCGGCCCTTTTTCATTAGCCGTCTCTCGTTTCACCCTATTTTTGTAGGTCTCGGGTTCTCGCTTACAACCCTCCTCATTTGTAAACATGCCTGCGCTCCATTCATTCTCTCTTTCCCTCTGTGGAGCTGATGTAGCGGACTTTGTGAATGTGGCTTAAGAAACACGTCTCCTCAATTCATGCTCACAATCACACTGAGATCACCCAGAATCCCTCCGGTGAGGAAGAGGGAGACACAGCAGGCATGATTTAATGAGCAGCGGAGGCTTCCCAAGAGCAAACACACATATACCACCATGTTTACACACGTGCACACACCATCGGCCGGAGCTGTGCTGAAGCCTCTGGGGAAAGAGCAACACACAATCCATGATTTGACCTTCAAGCCCAAGTGTCTCTCCTGGTCCAGATAACGGTGGGATACTTGTAAACTGCCAGTCAAACAAAAAGGCAGGGATATTTGCATAAGTGTGAAGGGCAGGGTGATCTTGACTTTCTGTCATACCGCGTGAATCAAA
Source organism: Opsariichthys bidens (assembly GCA_037194245.1). Classification (NCBI taxonomy): domain Eukaryota; kingdom Metazoa; phylum Chordata; class Actinopteri; order Cypriniformes; family Xenocyprididae; genus Opsariichthys; species Opsariichthys bidens. Next base: position 3,491,212 of record CM074278.1, on the reverse strand, counting down.
CTGGCCGCTGCTGCGGATACGGACAACGAGTGTCAGAGAACACTGCCAAACAAAAATGTGCTGCCCAGAGGAGCAATGTACGACTCAGAGCTTGCTTTTTCACATCTCTGGAGACTGTTGTTTCATTTACAGTAGGTATTTTGTCTCGGGCGATTCTCCTGAATGTCCTTACTGACTCCAAACAGACTCGATTTGCTCTCCTTTTCTGCTCATTGCTGGCTAGGAGAAACGATTGAGATATTAAAGAGATGTGACGGTATTTCTTTTGGTATTTATAAAACCATATTAAATGGGTCCTTGATTCTGATTGCACTTTTTTAACATTAGTTGGTGTGTAATGTTGAAAAGTTATCTCCTTTTGCATTGAACTTGAACAGAAATCGCTTTTCAAGGACTACAACAAATGGCTGGAAGGGACTACAACTACGGTGGCCGGGAAGTGCAAAATGACATTACAAAGTGTGAAACACTTTTACGAAGCTCGAGACAAATGTACATTTTGGAAAACATTTGTACCTATCATAAAACACAATTGCATGGGGAAACACTTTTACCGAGGACGAAACAAATTTGCATTTTAGGAAACAAATTGACAAGACGCAAAACACTTTTACCAGTCCCGAAACCAATTTACAATGACAGATTCTTCACGGAAAGGGAATGTCCCACACGCTGGAAGTGTAACTTACTTTGTTTAGTAAGTGTTTCACACTTTGTAATGTTGTTTTGCACTTCCCGGCCACCGTTTACAACGATACATATCGCATCTTCTTCTTTCCTGCTATACAACCATGAACTGTGCTCTCCACGATGAGGACGTTTCAGCAAAAGATAAATTGATTTTTAGTCCTTGCATTAGCTTTACTATTAGATATATTTATGGAGATGAGATATAAAAATCAAGTTCAGCTGTTCAACTGAGCTGTCACTGTTTTGTAACGGAAAGGCCGAAGCTGATCGGTTGGTTCTTGTCACATGACTTGCGGTGCGCTTGCGGCCTTCTGAAAAGTATCTCGCTGCGCCTGAAAAACGTACCGCATGCGCGTCACGACCGTGCCGCTTCCATTATAAGTGCGCCTACCGGTTTGAACAATGTAAGGATGAACACCGTCCTCATTTTGGCAGCGTGAGATTCTCCAGCTTTGTTGTTGTTGAGCTGTTAAAGCCCCGCCCTCTTCTGGTAAGGGGGCGGAAGCAGCAGCTCATTTGCATTTAAAGGGACACACACAAAAATGGTGTGTTTTTGCTCACACCCAAATAGGGGCAAATTTGACAAGCTATAATAAATGATCTGTTGGGGATTTTGATCTGAAACTTCACAGACACATTCTGGAGACACCAGAGACTTATCTTGTGAAAAGGGACAAAATAGTTCCGCTTTAAGTTGCTTCGACAACAACAGATTTTTAGTTTTCGGTTGTTAGTTGAGTTAACTCACCAAATGAATAGTAAAAGGTTGCCTTATTATTGTTAAATGGGCTTTATATGTCCTCTTTAAGATTTGGTCACACTAGACCCTGAGCAAGTGAAATTTCTACGGATACCGCAACAGTTGTGGTACGGATGCTACACTCTAGAGCGCCTATACATAATTCAACATTTAATACATCCAAAATGTTGTGATTTATCAATCTTATATTAGTCACAAGTCTTCACTTGATACAAATTCACAGGGCAGTTTTCTGCTGAATCACTCAGTCTGTGTTGGTCCATCTTGATCCAAGCTAGTTTAAGCTGGTTAGACCTGGTAGGGTAGATGTGGCCTCATTCTGAGGGAGTCGGGCTTGTAACCTGAAGGTTATTGGTTGAATGAACAGCACTCTCTCCACCTTCGATACCAAGACTAAGGTGTCACTTGAGCAAGGCATGAAACCCCTAATTGCTCCCCTTGTAAGTCGCTTTGGATAAAAGTGTCTGCCAAATGAATAAATGTACTGGTGAAGTCATGTTGTTCTTAAAAGGTGTAGCTGGTCCAACAGCACTCCTGCTTCCTATGCTGGACCCCGTATGCAAAACTTACTTTATACTGGATTTTTCAGCAGGGGTAACCGAACTTCAGAACACAGCGAAATTCACATGAGCTTGTATTTCCTGTCTCCCAACTTTGCATGTGTATGAAAATGAAAGTCAATGGAATGAAAAGTGTAGCATGACGACCCTTTACATGGAAAAGGAAAGAAAAAGAAAACAGTATTATTTGATCATCTAAATTTTTTGAATATATCTTGAACGACATCAACATCATCTTGACAGCTCGAGGATAAACTCCAGACAGGGCATGTAGTTGCCCAGAGAGCGACAGCGGTGAAGGTGTGCGTGCGCTCTCAGCGAGTGATCAGCGGCGTAATGTCACTGGCTTTTATAAGAAATTAATCTTAATGTCACTCTGCCCATATCCTCTGAATGTCAGCGCTGTTTAATTGGCTGCTCAAATGGCACTGCTGTTTGTGTCCAAAGGCAACATGAGATACGGACAAATAAGGCAACTTAAAACTAATAAAAAAAATAAAAAAAACTCTATATAGGGCTTTCTAGTGTAGCGTCACACTCTGCTGGCTCACTGCGGCTGAGGTGAATGCTTCGATGACAAAACCAAAAGGAAAATGTCACTGCTGCTATGATTAAAATAGAGGTCACATGCTGTATATTAGAGTCTGTCTTACGAGGCCTGACAACAAGCAATCCGTATGAGTTACAGTAACATTCATTTTACCACCAAATAATATTAATAAACAAATAAAAGCAGTTCTTTAGAGTAATGCACCATGGGTAAGGGTGTGTGCAATTAATTTCCTCAAACCTAATACATATGTATTTATTATTATTAGTAGTAATAGTAATAGTAGTAGTTAAAGGCAGTGTCCTTAAGAGCATCAGGCCTGAAGACTCCACTATGAATTTGCAGAGAGACTCCATGGGACATTTCCACCTTTGCAAAACAATTTCAGGTTCCCACAGCTGTAGGTTAATGGCTCCCAAAAAGTCACTTAGCCGTGACAGTATCTGTCCATAAATGTGAATTAAACACAGCAGTCCTTTATTTAATCAAGCTTGGAGCATATATTGTTCTTAGAATAAAATGTCCTGGACTGTATTATTAATTCAGCAGAGACTATATGCAGGAAACGAGGTGAGAGTGTTTTCTTCAGACCATATATACTGCCAATACTGAGGCCTACACCAACATCAGACAATCACCTAGACATAAAACGTGGTAGAAAACACAGTCTTAAATGGCAAAATTGTTTAAAAGACAAAACACACTCATAACACAAACATTCCCGTTGCCGGAGTTGTTGGATTAAACAAAGCAGACCTGAACCTGTCAAGGGGAACAACGTGGTGGCTGTGAGAGCCGCACACTTCCTGTTAAGTCTCACAGACACACACTGCTGTCACACAGCTCCGCTCTACTCGAACCATATACAGGCATGATGGGAAGCCCTTGCCTTTCATGGGAGAGAAAAGGCTGGAAGGAAGAGGGGGAAGAGAGAGAACGAAAAAGAGAGGCAGCGAGAGATACGTCTAATCAGCCAGGACTTTTGTCATGTGTTATTTTCCATGCTCATATCAATCACGTCACTGAAAGGAACTGAGGTAAGAGGCAGGTGAAGGGAGAGAGGAATACAAGCGTAAAGAAAAGGCCTTCTTCTGGTTTACTTGAAATTCGACCAATGCATTGTGTGCAATTTTGTTTTGGAGTTTCGCTGCATTTTCATTCAAACATAAACTTGGGGGAGAAAACAAATAAAATCCTTCCATTTCTTCTCTGCCTTACTCCTCAACTCTAGCTTGCTTCCAAATCTAGCCGTCTGGGATTGTACATTACGAATACTGTTACACTTTGGATTGAAGCATCTGCTAAAACTGGATAAATGTAAATGTTACAGCAACCGCAGCAAGTTTCAATAATAAAAAAAAGTTTCTCCTCACTGCAATCTTCATATTTTTCTTGTTTCCAGCCCAAATATCTAAAAATTATCGTTGTGCACCCGCCTATAGGTGCATATTACTAATGCACCCTTTAAATAACCATAAAATAAAATAAATACTGCGCCACTGACTTTAGGCCAGGTTTTGTTGGTCAGTGGGGCAGTCATTTTCAGGTGCCTAAAAATAGCAACATCACAACAATGTGCCTGAACACACCTCGTTTTCAGACCAGCAAGGCCATGGGCGAACAGATGGGCGCGAGTTCATTTGCTATTTAAACAACATGGACACTGGAAGTGAAAGTGATAACAGGCTGAACTAGCAAAAACTGACCCCTATTGAAATTATGCTGGCATTTTAACTAGGACAACCAGCTTCACCAGAAACTCCATTCTGATTCACCTCAGTATTGTTAGCGAGTACTTATGTTTTCCAAGCTGCTCCTTCGGCAGGGCTGGGTATGTTACTTTTAGAATGTATTTCACTACAGATTACAAAATGCATGCTTTAAAAAGTCATTTGTAACGTATTTCGTTACATTACTCAAGTTTAGTAACTTAATCTAAATACTTTAGGATACTTTAGAATACTAATAAGTGTGGAACAAACACAAAAAAGGTCATTGCAAGTTTTTATCTCACAATTCTGACTTTTCCCTCAGAATTGAGTGATATAAAGTTGCAATTGCGAGTTAAGTCATAATTATGAGATATAAACTCACAATATTGAGAAAAGTCAGAATTATGAGATATAAACTCATAGTTTATAGTTGCAAGTTTATATCTCCCAATTCTGACTTTATAACTTGCAATTTTGAGTTTAAATCTCAATGCAAACTCACAATTGTGAGGGAAAAAAAAACAAATTGTGAGAAAAAGTTGCAGTGAGTCATTAAGTCATTTTGTCTTGTTCAGGACAGAACTAAATAAAAAAAACAATTTTTATGATCCCTCTTAAAAGTATGAAAATGTTGATGAAACTTAACTTCGCTTTTTCAGACTGTCAGAGTCAGAGAATCACCAATCGCTGTTTAAATGACATTAAAACTCAAAGTAATCACTTTGGAAATCTAAAATACTTTTCAGTGATAACTGTAATCTGATTACCACCCATTTAAAATGTAACTGTAATGAAATACAGTTACTCAAACACGTAACTAAGTTACTTGCATTTCGTTACTCCCCAACCCTGTCCATCGGCTTACCAGCCTAAACCAGGGATTCCCGGAGTCGCTGGTAGACTTCTTAACCAGCCGAACCAGCAGTTGTTCTGATTTTTTCTGATGAACAATATCACTTTTACTAGTTCAGAAGGCAAACCAGCACCAAATAAGCAGCCCTAATTCCTAATTCAAGTACAGCAGCTGCTCCGTTTCAGCAAGAATTGTGACTCCACCATGATACAGAGCAGATTCGTCTGTCCAATAGGACGGTCTGCCTGACTGCACGTTAGGAGTTTGCTCTCCACTCTGCAACTCTGGGGAACAGCGCGGGCTCATTATAAATGGATGACAATAACTGCTGCCACACATGCACATTAGAACTGACATACCTTAATGGAGGCAGTTAAAAAGCCACAACATTTTAAACAAGTTATGGGAATTACAACTGCCTTATTGATTTGCGCTCACAGTAAAACAAGTGGCTTCCCTTGTTACAGCAATGATAAGACATGATTGCACAGATCTGGAAAAGGCATGAGGCACTAAGAAACAACAGCACTACAAATATAACCAAATAAAATCTGACTATTTATTGCATGGGACATGTGCATGTACATGACGCAGGAGTGGAGGAACCAAATCGACTGCTGTCCTGTGATGGATGACTTACTCTTAGCCATGGTCTGTTGCATGTACTTGCAGTTTTGCAGGTCAAAAGGGCCTAGAAATGAGACAGAAGTGTGTGATGTCTTCCCAGTGAACACAATACAAACTGACAGTCCAAGCAGGACTTTGGCAATGAGGTGAGGGAAATTCTACCCTTTCGTAACTTAAATCCCCGTTTGCAAAGAACTTCCATGAAGCAATACTTTTTACTCTCAGTTTAAAACTCTCCTGCTGTTCATACAGTTTGATTAAACATATCTGACATTTTTCCCCAAAGTTTCCCACTATCCTGCGATCACGGTACTTTCTAGTTTAAGGCTAGTATCGAGTGTCCAATAAACAGAAATCCAATGGTTGTGGGGTTTTGTTGAATCAATGTTGGCACCTTCGATGTCCGTTTACCTCATCTACCCCTGAAAGATGCATACTGGTATGTTAGTCTCGATGATACAGAAGTAACGACAGATCTTTGCTTCCATATTTTGATGTACATCTGAGTGTAACAGATTGAGGATAAAAGCCATTGCACTCAAAAGTGGAGGCAGATGAACGTAAATGTGCACTTATCTCCAAATGATCAAGGAATTCTTGCATACGTCACCAAAGAGAAGTCTGTCACATGCAAAATACTGTTGGACTAAAGGTACATTTTTTGCACATTTTCTTGGACAGTGTAGATTGTACAAAGCGCTGGTATATATCAAAGTATCATGGCATACATCAAGTCACTGTACCATTGTAAGTTGCATGGGTTGTTTCACCTACCATAGTCTACATTTCCCCCTACAGTCCTGTTGAGAAAATAATGTACCTTCCCATCAGTCATCTGAGGCTGAGTTTCCCTGCTGCCCTTCCTTGGATTCACAACCATCCATCTCTTTAGCTGCTGCCTGGTGAGCCACAGCAAGTGGTGAGTTTCTATCTTCCTCTCACTCTCTCTGCTCTCTTTCTCTCAGTGTAGAGTGAACAGATGGAACGCTGGCATCAGCAGTAAGTCAAGACACCCACAAACAGGTAAATGGGACCGCAAGGAATCTGACTTTACATAGGCAAAGCCGTCTCGCTCTAATGTTTAGCATGGATGTATGGGATATTTGTGCTCTTAAAACTGGGGCACATATGGTTTTGGTATGTCCGGCTGTGATATAGTTTGAAAAATCAAATTAGCCATTAGATCAATCTATACTTTTCCTCTTCACAAGGCTTGGGCCTTGTTTCAGGATGATGCTCAATAATGATCAAATGCTACAGTTTACAACCAGAAAGAAAATAGCCTGAGTTTTCTTGATCCCAGCTGAAAAATCCTGCTTAATCTATGAACTATAGCTGGTTTCTACATGGTCCATCTTGATGCAATAACAAATCACACAAGCTACCGGGTGGACATACCAGTCAAATGTGGTCAAACTGTATTTTGGCATATGATGGCTTGAAACCAACTAATGACTAGTTCGGACCGGCTAATGACTAGCTTGAACCAGCTAATGGCCAGTTTGGATCCGCTAATGAGTAGCTTAAAGTAGCTAATGACCAGTTTGGACCGGCTAATGCCTAGCTTGAACCAGCTAATGGCAGGTTTGGATCCACTAATGAGTAGCTTAAAGTAGCCGATGACCAGTTTGGATCAACTAATGACTAGATTGAACCAGCTGACGACCAGTTAGAATCAGAAAATGGCGAGGTTGAACCAGCTAGAATTCAGTCACCATGTTGCAAAACACAACTACCATCACAAGCTGTACTTTCTGGTGGTCAGGCGGGTTTAAAACATGATGCACTCTTAATAATGTCCTCTTTGATTACTGACATCGTCCGTCCTCCTTCGTCTTCACTCTTTCCGTTCTCTGTCTCTTTAGAACATTCCTCCACCCTCCTCCTCTCACTCTTTCATTAGCTGTCACACAGAGATGTTCCCCTAAGAGCCGCAGATAAAAGCTAGTGAGCGTAGCATGTTGCAGTGACCCTCCCGTAACTGTGTGGACCATTATCAGTGACAAGCTTTCATCCTCAGACCTGCTCTCACCTCGCCCGGGGCCCAAGGGTCTCATTCCCATCGTAAATACTGCATTGCTTAACCCTGCCAGAATCAGTGAGGCCACAAGGTTAACAGAGCAATGGGTGGGCATCTTGTTTCCCTCTGCTCTTACCACTTCGAGTCTTACGGTGGAAATCAGATGGGGGCTGGAAGTATTGTGGCGTAAGTAAGTCCTTGAGGTTTGGTCATAAATACGAGGCTTTACCTCCTGTTCCCGTTAGATGTTAGGACAAATAGCTGTGACATAAACAGCTACCGTTTATCACTGGGGACAGGAGCTTTCACGCTTATCAGTTATGCTTAAGTAACTCCTATGACCCCGGGAGGTCAGCTTTGACCCTATGGACGGGTTCAATGACTAGGTGACAAAGATCAGATTTGGGTAATGTAGTGCTAATAAACATTTCCACAGCTCCTTCATCACATTCAGGCAGTCTAAGGTGCTTTATTAGAGCAGAGAGGTGCGTGACGGTAAATCTTCATTTCTGATTGATTCAGTTGCCACACCAGGACTTGAACCAATTTAATCACACAGATGAGAAAGCCAGCCATCCCATTACTGCATTTAAAATAAAAAAAGATAATTCTAAGGGTCCCTGAACGGGGCCCTTGGATCTGCAGTCATTCAGAGCAGCAGATCCATAATGTGCCAATTAAAAGTCGCTTTTCGGTAGGTTAGCCTGTCTTTGGAGGGGAAAGGGATGCGCATCTGAATAACAGGTTTAATTGATTTTGCTTTTAAGTCTTGATGAAGGAGAAACCCTGATTCGGAAGATGAGAGGATGAAAACAGAGGGGCCAAGAGAAAGTTGGCATCTCCTAGATTGCACTGCTCAGGCAGAGAGAAGGCCTTGCTGTGCCAAGGAGAAAACACAGCGAGCCGTGCCAAACCTTTTCACATCTGGGACCGAGAACAAGTGGGCGGCGCACACTCATCCCCTCCCATCAACCATTCCTCCTCACACTATAAACATCTGGTGTCCAAACCGCACATTGAAACCTGATCCCCAGACTAGAAGGCAAAGCCAACACCGGGTCATTTGATTGGCTGAGAGTGGGTGAGGCATTCCAGAGATTCACTCCCACCAATAAGACTTGATGATTCTAAAGGGTCTCATTGGAAGGCTAGTTGTTATTATGAATGTTGGAAAAAAAAAAGTATACAGAGGAGGAATAAACCAATGAAACATGCTCTCTCTGAGGACAAATGCCATTAAAAAATGAAAGCGTAAGCCAAGCATACCTCATTTTACTCAGACATTTTCACACACAAATGACTGTCAATTTACACACTGACAGTGATGAGCTTCAACAATTCCTCAAGGGGTGAACAGCTTCAGCAGTAATTTCTTTGAAATTATATGGCCATGTTTCTGCTCTTTCCTTCTACGAAAAGGCGACAATTGTTCAAACAGTTGATTTTCTGCAAATGGTATTCGTGGTAAAAGCATCCGGACACATCATTCCATGTCAGTCATTCCCAGTTTTTCCACGATTAACGCATTAGTCGTGACGATGATGCGGAACGGCATCTGCGTCGTGATTATCAGCCTGAAGTCTGCACACGAATTGACCTCGCAAGAAAGCAGATCAGTCTGATTTCTTATGACATGAAAGAGGGTAAATGATCAAAGTTGATTCATTTTATCTATTTATATCTCAGTTCAGGCAAAACTCGTAGCTTATCAAGGTCTACAAGTCCTCACTAAATCAGATTCATTTATGATAGGCCCAACTAAACAAAATACAATCCATATTTCATAATTTGATAAAAAGAAGAAGTCTGGGAAGAGATACTACATCAGATTCCCACAGATCACCATTTATGCCGATGAACATCAAACTGAGTTTTGAATTTTAAAAATTAAAAAAGTAACTATATATATATATATATATATATATATATATATATATATATATATATATATATATTAGTTTTAGATATTATCTTGCATTATTGATATAATCTTGTCTCAGTCTCAGTAATCCTGCCCACTACACAAATAGATTTACCATATTTGCCACCAAAACAAAAGTGGATTCACCAATCATAGGACTGATTCATCAACCTAGGGTGCGTTTCCTGAAAGCATTGTTAGTCAACTATGGTCGTAAGTCCTATTGAACTCTATTGGTAACGACGTAATTTGCATCCACAGTTTGCTTTGGGAAACGTTCCCCTGAACAGTAATCTCTCTCAAGACACTCTGAACGAAGAGAGACAGAGACTTAATTAATTCGTTCTTTGGTGTCTCTCCATGTTGTCTTATGCTAATCTTTTCATCACCACTCACTGTATCAGTTCGTTATCAGTCATTTCAGTAATAATCCTCTGGTGAAGCTGCAGCTGGGGTTGTGTGCTCCGCTGAACCTCCCCAACCCCACTCTCCTGTAGACTGGTCCAAGGCAAACACAATCAGATTGATTTGGAAGTCGCTGAAATAGAGGTGCACAGATGCACTTGTTTAGGCTGGATTACACTCCATTAAGACAGTGTGAGGACAGCGGTGACCTGCCACACTTCCCACTGTAGCAAAGGACAGTGTGTCTAAGTCAAGGAACATAACGGGTGCGGTTTGCTTTGTGTTGAACAGTTTTGCTGCACAAACACGACATGTCTTGGGACATACACACAGGGCTGGGTAGGTTACTCTTAAAATGTATTTCACTACAGATACAATACAAATGCATGCTTTAAAAAGCAATTTGTAACATATTTTGTTACATTACTCAAGTTTAGTAACTTAATACTTTAGAATACTTTCAGAATACACTAATAAATGTGGAACACACACAAAAAAGGTCATTGCAAGTTTTATCTCACATTTCGACTTTTTCCCTTAGAATTGTGTGATATAAAGTTGCAATTGCGAGTTATAAAGTCAGGATTTTGAGATATAAACTCACAATATTGAGAAAAGTCAAAATTATGAGATCTAAACTGACAATATTGAGAAAAGTCGGAATTATGAGACATAAACTCACAAGAAAAAAGTCAGTATTGCAAGTTTATATCTCCCAATTCTGACTTTGTAACTTGCAATTGTGAGTTTAAATCTCGCAAAAAAGAAGTCATAATTGTGAAATGCAAACTCACAATTGTGAGGCAAAACACAAATTGTGAGAAAAAGTTTCAGCGACGAGTGAATTATACAATGACTCACAAACAACTATCACAAAACATGAAAACAGTCGTGGATCATCAGGTCATCACAGGACAGTTGAAATTTTGTATTTTAAATACGCAACTAAGTTACTTGTATTTCGTTACTCCCCAACCCTGCATTTACACATCAGGTTCTTTCTTTCTTAAATTCTTTCTTTAAAAACTTTTAGCACCAAAAGTTGACAAAGTCAAAGAATTTGTCCACATACAATGCAGCGAAATACAGTAGTCACTCCTCTTCTGAGTGCTTAATTTTGTTCTGGGAATGAACACGTCACAATATTCCTCATTTAAATAATAATATATAAAAAATAAAGGGGCGTGGCCTGGATGAGTTAGTTAGTAGTGTGTTGAAACTCAGTTATGGTACATGCTTCCAAACATGCTCAAAGCAGTGGACCAATCACAACACACTTGTTCAACCGACCAATCAGAGCACATTGCGCTTTCCAGAAGGAGGAGCTTCATAGAGACAAAAACTGGGAAGAGCGGAGCTGCAACAATGGAGAAAATGGGAAAAATAATGTGTTTCTGAACATTCAAGCAAGAAAACCTTTCCAAAAACAACGACTTAATCAATGCATAATATGGACTCCTTCAAAAAGAAGATATTTTGAATTACATTTTGCTTATAAAACTGGCAAACTATTTTTTTTATTTTTTTTTAAGGAATAAATATAAGAAAATTTAGTGATGTTTATGCTTACAACAAGATTAATCAATAGCATTAAAAAAAATGTTTCTTTAAGCACATTTAGATATTTTTAGACCAAAATAAGACCAAAAAAACTAATTAAGAACATTATTTTCGCAGTGTTATTTAAGAGAGCGAACCCTCGCAATCTACAACCGATTTTGAGCATTTATTCACAGATCGGCTCGTGCAGACCCGAGGCAGCCCCCCCGTTCTCAGTTACATCTTTGCAGAGAAGCCAATATAAATGTCCCTATGAGCCCACCCATTTTCGGAGGCCACTCTCTTGATACGCGTGTTTAGAAAGACTGCGAAAAGAGTTTGTTTTCAAAAACACTGCATTTTGCTGTAACGGTTCAATAAATGGAAGTATTAAGCTGTTAAAATGACTACAGGGATTTCTCTTGCAAACTGAAGACCTTGCTGTTTTAACTCATGTATGGTGGTTTTTAAGAATTATGAAATGAGTGAACAAACAGCACTAAACAAAATGTTCCAGTGTTCTGCACTAATTCATTTAGAGCTAAATTGCACCGTTGTGAACGAATCCCCCGGGGCGTCTCTCCGTGAAGCTAATTGAGCACTTGAGGAGCTCAAACTTGCAGCTACTCCTGATTAATGTACCTGTGACCATTTGTAAGAAGGGGAGATCTGAGAGAATATGAATGAGTCGGAGTGCGGCAGGAAAAGGGGTCATTCAGACTGTTAAGAGACAAATTAGCATTCCTGTTAATCGCACAAAGAGGCAGACAGGGAGACGGAGAGCTCTCGAAGGCGCTATCATTAAGAACTGCTAAATAGCTTTTCATTAGCGCGTGAAGCGCCGAGGTCCGTGCGTCTGCATGGGCGACCAGTTGAAAAGACTGAACTCTGTGACCGAAGAAATGTTCTGGACTGGCAACTGCCCTGAGAAACGAGCGATACGATCGCTTTCCCACCGAGGGACGTTTCGTTATCACGCCATGATTACAAAAGGCTGGTTGCAACGCGAAAAAGACGGGAACTAGTGCACAAAAGTCTTTACTCACGTCTCCACCCTGCCTCTATAATTTATTTAACTCTTTACCGCGGTTAATGATGTTACTTTTAAAGATGTAATTACACACTCCTCACACACACACACACACACACTCAAGCTGAATAGACTTGATCCATTTTATTGCTCAAACAGAGGTTGCTCTTTTATCGCGCAGGATAATTAATAAGTTTCCGTGCTTTGTCTCAGAGGTTGCTCCTAAAATTGCTTAGCGTAAATAAAAACTAGACAGTAGTATTTAAGATTATTGCCATATTATTGCCATCAGCCAGTGGCACAGATCCCCAACAAACCGTCCCATACCGGCAGGATTAAAAACTAGATGGTACTGGATTAAATATTTTGACCGTTGCGACTCCAATCGGACTTATGACCTGTAACTCTGCCTGAGTATCGGACAAGTGTTCACTGTTGACCAGAGGAGAACTGGTTTCTCCCAAGGTTTTTTTCTCCATTTTGTTGGAGTTTTGGTTCCTTGCTTAAGTTGGGGACACTTGCTTGATATTCAGCAGTGTTTTTGGTATGCCTGCATTGGTGTCGTTGTATCCGAACTGAGCTGAGCCGGACGAATACGTCAATGTTTTCTCCAGTGCTGATACACATACATTAAGTAGACTAATAACTATTGATCTTTGCAATGGAATGAATCAATAATATATAGAATAAGCTGCACAATGACACCATTTTCTTTGGGAGCTAAAAATGATTTGCCAATTATTAATGTAAAGCTGCTTTGCCACAGTTTGCATTGTAAAAAGCGCAATATAAGTAAAGGTGACTTGACTTGACAAGACCTTCAGGCCATTTCCTGGTCCATACAGATTCAACAATAAACAATAAATTACAAACATTTAATAAATGTTAGAGGAAAAAAACGGAAAAACCTTAACTTTTGTATGAACAAAAGAGCTATAAAATGAAAGTCAATAGCATAACAATTGCTTTTGGAGGAATTCGATTAGAAGTTTTTGAGTTTGTGTTGAGATGTCTGACACTACAGTACAGCTACAGTAAGAGAAGCTACACTCCAAAACTTACTTGCTTCAATTAAAGGCACAATGATTAAAATGTCCAAAAACCACTAGAACACTGTTATATTTTTTGTTGACTTATGTACTTACATTATCCCAAATGTTTTCCAGAATCCAGAGAAATAAGCAATTTTATCCAGGACACGCAACGTGTCCGTGCCTCAATGACATCATACCTGCGTTAACCTCGATTTCCAGTTTTATTTTGTTGAAACGCACACCAAAGAGCCTTAATATTTTACAAGTTTTATTAGACAAGGGAACAGCTGTTTGGATAGATTTATAGACAGAAAACTAATTATTGTTATATAGCTCAATACAGTAAGTTTTCTGGATTTACCAGTACCATCCGAGTACCATGTTTTACCATGCCTAATATCGATCTAGCTTACTGCAGTGTGCAACATGTATCTCATAGCAGCCAGCGAACGATCGTAGAGTAGCATTATAACAACTTTGCACACTCAAATGTATCTTATATGATAAACAGCGCTGCGTTACCCTACATACGCATGACCGGAAGAAGCGGCGACTGCGCTCCGCCGAAACGTGTGTCGCACTCGTCTCTCAGTAGCGGCCTCGTTCTGCTCCACACACTGCTTCATACTACTGTAATGTTAATAAATCTTTTACATTAGCTCGTCCGTTAATATGATTTCTAGCCGATTCTTTTCCACCGGCTGTAGACGTGAAGACTACACCTCCCATGATTCTATCGAGCTAAACCTATGTTTTGAATAAGCGACCTCTAGTGGTGAAAATTATATCATATTTTGCCTTTAATTACTGTAAAATATAAAAACATATCTCACTGATGTCGAGGAGAAACATTTGAGATTTGGCTTTCCTATGGGCGATATGGAAGCATTGTGATTTGTCAGTCTTTGAATTCATTCCGATTGCGCATAAATGTCAGCTGGAGTTCAGCATCTTAAGTTTGTTTTGTTAGTACCACCGAGCTGAGATGGAGAAAATATGAAGCGAAGCGAAGAGAAAAACACAGAGGAACATCAAAGGTCTGCTCCAAACCCAAGAAAAACCCATGTTCTCCGAAGAACCCCTAGAGACAGACAGAGGAACAGAGCGCTGCGACTGTAATATGTGATATTTAGGTGAACGGCGAGGGAAGAAAGCGCATTCACACACAAACCGGGCTCAGCTCTTTTTTTTGAAGGGCTCAGCTTTTGTCCTCTAATGAAACAGTTCCAGTATACCAACCACAGAGACTATCTGCGTTTATGAGAGACGGCCACATAATTCCTTTACTGTGTATGTGTTGTGTGTTGTGAATGGCTCAGCGTGAGGCAGCAGGTGCACCAGCCCTGTTCATTATGACTGACTGACTGAACTGACAACTCCCACTTAACTGACACACACACACACACACACACACACACTATTGCACTCTTTGTTCTCCACTCGCGTTTCTGTGATTGAAACTGTACACAGGCCTCCACTCAAACAAATAATCAGTTTTCAGGTGGAAAGCGTTCCCGTGCAATGCAACTATGCAAATTTAAGACCACAAAAGTACCTTTTTAGACCTCAGATCACTGCAGAGACGATAATATATGTATATGCAACGTCTAGGCTAAGTTCCAAATAGCATACTAGTATTACTGGACTATAATTAGTGCGGTATAAAGCATGCTTACTGTGCACAGTACACAAATATTCTTCTCTCCAGACAAACTGCTACATTTAGCAAAAAGTGCAGTGGACAATAGGTCACACTGAACTGGACACAGCCATCTTGACTTAGTTCACTGGACTGCCAAAAGTTTACACAAATATGCCATAAAATGCAAAATAAGCATATTTACGTCCTGCATTGGAATAATTGAATATGCAATGTGATGAGGTCATGTGGCAGTAATGTTGCATTCTACAGTTTCAAAGGCTTGTTGTTGCATAATTGAGCACAAATTCACGTAGGGTCACAAACATGCGCAAATTCTTTTTTGGGGCATTGAATAATGGCGAAAATACCAGAAAATTGACTAGTGCAGACCTTAGTAAATCTCGTTGAAAATTTATTTAAATACTCTCCTCCCATAAATATTGAGTCTGAAAGGGAAACTCCTACAAATACATAATACGCATCTTGCTTTTTTTTTTTTTTGCAAATCTTGCAAATGCTTTTTGGGGCTTTAAATAATGTAGAAAAGACCAGAAAATTGACTAGCGCAAACCTTAGTAAATCACATTGCATAATTTATTTAAATACTCTCCTCCCATAAATATTGAGTCTGAAAGGGAAACTCCTACAAATACATACTGCGCGTCTTTAGTAAATCCTGACAGTTTGTACTGCTAAATGGGTTTGTGGGGGGGGGGGGGGGGGGGATGGGGGGGGGTTCACAAACTGTACACAGGCCTCTACTCAAACAAACAAATTTTTAGTGGAAAGCGTTCCCCGTGCAAATGCAAACTATGCAAATTAAAGACCAAAAAGTACTTTTTTTAGACCTCAGATGACTGTGGAGTAATATATGTATATGCAACGTCTAGGACTAGGCTAAGCTAAGTAGCATACTAGTTTTACTGGACTATAATTAGTGCGGTATAAAGCATGCTTACTGTGCACAGTACACAAATATTCTTCTCTATGCAGACAAACTCCTACATTTAGCAAAAAGTGCAGTGGACAATAGGTCACACTGAACTGGACACAGCCATCTTGACTTAGTTCACTGGACTGCCAAAAGTTTACACAAATATGCCATTAAATGCAAAATAAGCACATTTACGTCCTGCATTTGAATAATTGAATATGTGATGAGGTCATGTGGCAGTAATGTTGCATTCTTCAGTTTCAAAGGCTTGTTGTTGCATAATGCATGCTGTTCTGTTCGACATGGTTTTGAAAAAAATGCTAGTCAGTAAGTGGCAGGCTTAATACACTTAAAGTAGTTGTATTTGAACATAGGGTTCAATTGGGTTTTCCAAATGGCGGTTCGTGAGTTGATGTAAAGTTAATATTTATATTTTTACCGAATGTGTTTTTCATAAATGATTTATCCGCGCACATCTTTTTTTTAATTCATGTGCCCTCATAATCTTTAATCAAAAACGTTAACCTCCCCTCCCCCTCCAAATGGCATCCGTTCTCTTCATGACGTGTGTCTCGGCGGAGGATGGGACTGAATATCCTCCACAACTGACAGCACTGACATTCACATCTGCCTTCATTTAGTAAGCAACGCCCAACTTCTTACAATCCAATCAATTCCCGAGAACGAAATCAAGTCCTGCCCTACATTTTTTGTTCTCATTGCAGAAGCCATTTCACTTTGATATACTGTGCATTACAGCATGGAAACTATTGCAACTTTCGTTTCATCAGCATTTTTTTTGTAAATGAAATTAATTAAAATTAATCTGTAATTTACAACAGCAATATATCTTTGTCTTCGTTTTCTAAATTAGAGTTACTATTATTACTACTAACAATAAAGACCTTAAAAGAGGTCTTAGTTGGTTTCAGCAGCAGCAATGTTTTCTTGTTGTTAAAATTACCATATGGCAAAATAATTGCTAAATTCTGTTTAGTGCTAAGTTGTGCATCCCAATTAAAAATAAAATATTTACTGAAAAAATAAATAAATAAATAAATAAAAAATTTACTAAATAGTATAAAAGTGCAGACGGGAACATTTTTTTGACAATGAGCAATGCAGTGAATCAAGAGCAGCACAAATTCACGTAGGGTCGCAAACATGCGCAAATGCTTTTTCGGGGCATTAAATAATGGCGAAAATACCAGAAAATTGACTAGCTCAAACCTTAGTAAATCATGTTGCATAATTTATTTAAATACTCTCCTTAAATATTGAGTCTGAAAGGGAAACTCCTACAAATACATACTGCATGTCTTTAGTAAATCCTGACAGTTTGTACTGCTAAATGGGTTTTGCACCGGCGCAAGCTGTTAGTAAATCTGGTCTTAAATATTTGATCTGTTTTCATGTATGTACTTTGACCTTTAAAAACATCAGAGAATCGTGAATATGCAAATATGTTTTTTAAGTGATTGCAATAATAACTTAAAATCTCAGTGAATATTTTGGGATTTGGCTGACAAAAACGTTTTGGAACCCTTGGTACAGAACATTGATATAAAGCGAGCGGGACATTTTTCCCTTACATTTCTATAGTAGTGAAATTTTTCAGTGGATAAAGATGACTGACAGAGCGGGTGGATTAAAGCACTGATCCTCCTGCTCGTATCATGACCTCTATCCTTTAAGTGCATTGTGGATTATCGAATAAAGTGACATATGCCATCCCATAAAAAAAAAAAAAAAAAAAAAATACCGTTCCTCAATAAGCCAATGGCATGTGCAATTCACCACTTTGTTACACATGACTGAAACATGGAGCCTCTTACGGAAGAAGGGAGAACTCACTGAAGAAAGATGCGTTTCAACGTGTACAAAAAAAAAAATCATTCGCATTAGCGTTCAGACGTATGTGTGGATCAGGGGAAAGCCTGGGAAATTCATAGACTCTCAAACCTTGGCGAAACTATCTAGTATTGATTCACGGGCAGGAAGGAAGTCTTTTGAAGTTCCTCCCCTGGCGAACTAAACACAACTGCGCAATTGAATCCAGATCAATTCGGACAACCAAAGAATTTTGTGTTGTAAGAGGGTGGGCGAGAGAAAATGAATAAATGTGCATGTGTGGTAAAATCTGGAAGGGTGTACTTGACTTGAGGTTGAAATCTGAGCAGATGTAATAAAATCGGCGAAGGCCGGGGTTTTAACGATGCATCTATGACCAATAAGCTGATTTACTGCTTACATGGAAAATTATAGGGTTCATGAGAGCGAGAAGTCAAAGAGACAAAGGGGGTGATGGAGGGATGGATGTTTATCATTTCATTCCTTTGCTTCAATTTCTGTCTCCATTGCCTACAGTGTGTCTCCTCTGGACGGTTTGAAGAGGAAAGGGCACTGAGCATTCAGAAACTAACACTGACCTTGGCTTTCCCATCCCATCTGAGACAGGAGGGATGAATTTCATATCATGCACCTGTATGTGCATGCACACACACACACACACACTTCTCTCCAGCGACTGGGTCTTGCTGATTCACACATTGGTTGGAGTGGGAACGTGACCTCCCAAGGTTATCACACTGCCTGCACATATTTACAAACATAAAAGAACTAAAGCTGGGCAAAATATGATACACTTAGGAAAAAATCACAATAATTTTGCTGATGATATACATTTAAGAAGCATTTTTAACATCGCAATGATCCGTTTCTTTGAAACATGATGGTTTTGCGAGGTTGAGGATTCAGTTCATTTTTTGTGAATCACTTCAAAATTCTGATGCAATGATTCGTTCGTAAAAGTACTTTTTTTTGGTTTTCATAGATGAAAATGTTTTACATATTATAAAGTAAAATATATACAGGTAAACAACTGCTATAAATGGTATAACGATGATTAATTTAGAGAATAATGTGGAAAAAGGTTTTATTAAGTTTTATAGTGTTTTTGTTCATTACACATTTTGAATTAATTCATTTTAATACACACGTTACTGAAGAGAGCTGTTGGGTTAAAATAATGGTTCATGTGACTGCAAAAACAGTGAAAATCTTTTAAAGGGGGTGTATTATGTCCTTTTTCAAAGTCTTGATTTTGTCTTTGGGCTCTACTAGAAAAGGTTCTCATATTTGAATGCTCAAAAAAAACATTATTTTTCCACATATTTCACATCGACTCTATGAAGCCCCTCCTACTGAAAAGCGTAATGTGCTCCGATTGGTCGGCTGGAACAGTATGTTGTGATTGAGCTCGTTTCAGAAATGTCACACCCTTTACCATAACCGAGAGTTTCAAAACACCACTAACTTACTCAATCAGGCCCGCCCCATTTTTAAAATACTGTTGTATCATTACATTACATTAGATATTTAAAATACGTATTTTGCTATATTGCCCTTCCCTAATGTGAAACAATACAGTTTTGAACAGAAGATCTGTTCATACACAGTCATTTACTTCGTACCGACTCATTTTTCTGATCACGTTACCAGAATGACAGTGTGTGTGTGTGTGTGTGTGTGTGTGTGTGCGTGTGTTTGTGCGATTTCTCAGAGGGTTCTCAGGCCAAGATGGCATGTGATGGATGAGGGTACATGACTCTGTCTCTCTAGATCACGTCCACGTATAACTGCACACAGCCTTGACTCATCGGTACCTGTTTTCATCCCCGTCGGATCGACACGTGAGCTGCTCTGGTAGGCAGGACTCAAAGCGATTATGAGGATCCATCATCATCATTTTCATTGCTCTGCCCCCTGCAGCAGCATGCATCACACGCAGCGGGAGTGGCGGCCGCATGTTTGAGATCAGAAAAATGTGCTGATGGAAACGTTCCCTCATACAGATGCACGTCAAAGGGAACAATACCAATTCAGAGAGTGAATCGGGGCTGTCCCTTCAGACTGATGGAGTGAGAAGTGTGATAGAAGGGTCACGGGAGTGTTAATGTGGATATTTCGAAGTGTGGCACCCTTGAAATGACAGGTTTTCGCCACAGCCCGATGTTTCAAGTACACGGGGGGATCGGGTCAGACCCGAAACCCCGCTGTCTTTGAGCACGGGCGCCTATAAAGGGCAAACTGCAGCGATCCTCATTTAACTGTGTCCTTCCTGCCACAACACACATGTACACATGGGACTCCTCAGGAGGAGGTCTTTTTACCAATTAATTCACAGGAAGGTAATGATTTGCTGCTCGACCCATGAACGACCTCCAAGAGCACCTGAGATTAGCAGAAACTGGTGCAAAAGTGAAAAAGAGAGCGGAAAAAATAATAAGGGCGTTGAAAACCCAAGATATGTCTCTATGTCGCAGGAATATCCTTCCGAACAAATAGCGAGAAGTGATTAAATATAGAATAAAATGACAGGGAATAATGTAAGGTGAATGGGAAGGGACATTTGAGTTGTCAACTTAGTCATAAAAATCTTTTTTTTTTTTTTTTTTTGAAATGGAACAGCTTCAGAACCTTGAGACAAAATATAAAGGAAAGTGTTTTTTGTTGTTGTTGTTGAGTATCATATTTTATACATCAGGTTTTCATGACCCTTAATCAGAAGCAATGCAATACGTTTGTCTGTACACACCAGACCTGATAAAATCAATCAAAAATTACAGCCAATCAGAAGAAAGTGTGGGCGGAGTCAAACGAAATGGATAAAGAGTTACTGAAACAATCTTTGTCTGACTTCACAGTTTGAACGTTCTTGTTTCCTTTCATTTATTTTCAAGATCTGAGGTGAATTATCCATTGTCATCTAAAATGGTCATTTAAAATCACATTAGACGCTATAACATCACATACACATTACTTGAGATTTCCATTGTCATCTTGGTGTTGTTCCAGCCACAATGTCGCAGAAAAATAGAAACTAACTCAAATTTTGTTCACACTTTTAAATATAAAGGTTCCAATACGGGTTTCTTCCATTGTGAAGAACATTTCAATAATCTAAAGAATCTTTTTCACTCTTGGAAATTAGAAGTTAAAGGTAATTCGTCGAATCAGCAATACCAAACTGAACAAAAATATGCATATTGGTGCAGTTGTTGTTATTTATGTGGCCAAAAGGTAAGATGAAATTCTGAAAGCTTGTAATGTAAATGATATCTGTATAAGAGTACAGCAGGCTAACAGAAAATGTATATACATATCAGGTGTCACTCTATATCTCCCATGTCTGTAAGATGATATTTAAATGCTTAGTTTTATTATCAAAGCTCTGTAGTTTTTATTGTGTTAGCCAAAACATATAATGCAATGTATTGACAGAGATGTGCAATTAAAAGCATTTCTTAAAAGCCTGATATTCTTTAACACAATTAAAAAATAAATAAATAAATGTTGGTTACACTTTATTTTAAAGTGTCTTTGTTACACTGTAATTATACGTTTTTGTAGTACTAACTAAGTAACTACAGGGTTAGGATTAGGGTTGGTTTAGGGTTAGTTGCATGTAATTAAGCATCATTTATAGTTATTACTATTCCTATATGTAACAATGACACTGTAAAATAAAGGGTTACACTTTATTTTAAGGTGTCAATATTACAGTGTAATTATACATTTAAGTACTGAGTAATGACAATTAACTACATGTATAGGGTTAGGGTTAGGATGAGGGTTTGGTTTAGGGTTAATTGCATGTAATTATGCATAATTTTTAGTTATTACTATAGTAAATACATGTAACATATGTAACAATGACACTGTAAAATAAAGTGTTACCAAATAAAGTTTTACCCATTTTTTTAAGTTCCATTGTTACATATGCTACATGTAGTTACTGTAGTAATAACTATAAATTATGCATAATTACATGCAACTAATCCTAAAGCAAACCAAACCTTAAACTATATAGTAAGTACAGGCAGTAAAAGTGTAATTACAGTTAAAAAGACAAAATAAAGTGTAACCAAAAAATATGTATGAATTATTTGAGTATATATGCTTCAGTCCAGTTTATATATACTAACAATATAAAAAGATATCACTGCAAAAAGTCACGTGTATCTCCTGAAGGCGACATTTTTACAATTATACTATATAGAAGATATAAAACAGAGCAATGTTTTGACAGCGAAACTGTTTACACCTGAATGGCTCGAGGAAGAAAGAAACGTAAAACACATTCATAACCCATTTTGCTTGACATAAATCAGCGTGAAACGCGTAAAAAAAAAAAAAAATGTAGGACTCAATTTTAGCCATCATGAATTTTTTTACCAGATTGGGACCTAAAACGTAGGCTAAATATCTGTTTGGCTGTTGGTTAACATTAACCATTTACTGTACCTGCACGACCTACATTTTTAAGGATGTGTCCGACACAACAGAACATGCATTGAGATTACATTAAATGGTCTAATTTTCATTCACGTTGACTTTAAAGGACAGGTTAGCGATGTTCGCTATTCTCCACAATGCGGATGCTGCTGTTGGAATGAATTCAATGCTTCCTGGCAGAAGTCTAGCGCGCTAACCATCAGGTCAATATTCCCGTCCCCTTCATGCCTCGATGTGCCTGTTACTGATGCCGCAGCTAAAAAGGTGCCATGTTGTCGATCCATCTTCAAGTCGATTGTTAGATCTTGCTAACAAGTACATGTCAATCACTCATTACAGCCGAGACTCCAAAGGCAGGTCTTGGCATACCCAAAGAGCAAGTAATGTCTTACACTGTTAAAGCCAGACATACATCTATCTCTCCAAGGCACTTCAACTTCAATTCAAGTCTTTTGTAATGAAACAGGCCAACACAGACACTCTACGAAGCAGAACCTTGGCATGGAGTCAGATGTTTCTGTGAAACTCAAGAAGGAATAACTTCCCTGAATGCCCTACAGGGCCATAAATACATCCGTGCTGGAAGGATGACCTTCCCCTCGCCATGATAGAATTGATGCGCTGCAAACCAGAGCACTTTCAAGGACCCGTCCTTGCGCCCTAAAGCTGACCTTTAGAAGCCGGACTGCCTTACCGTCCCCTCTTTGTCACTGAATACAGTGATTTCTGGGTATTGATTCGGGTCACATGATCCAAAGATCAATACGCACCATACATCACCCCACAGGGTGTTCTGAAAGGCAACCGAGGATGAGTTAGTTGCCTAGCATGAGACAAAGAAAACAGACAAAAGCTAATTACACAGATCTTTCAGTGCAATGTAGCTTCAGTTAAAGTAACCCGAAACTGGTGCACACTGAAATTCTCAATATTAACTAGTTGCTTTTAAGCATGCTGTTTATTAGTACTTTTAAAGCACATATTAATGCCTTAATCTTCATGACCGTATTTTACATGCCCTAATCATTCCCAGGGTTGGGGAGGAACGAAATACAAGTAACTTAGTTACGTATTTAAAATACAAAATTTGAGTAACTGTATTTTATTTTAAATGGGTGGTAATCAGATTACAGTTACACCTGAAAAGTGTTTTAGATTACCAAAGTGATTACTTTGAGTTTTAATGTCATTTAAACAGCGATTGGTGATTCTCTGACTCTGACCGTCTGAAAAAGGGAAGTTAAGTTTCATGTTTTCCACTGTTTTCATGTTTTGTGAGTCATTTTATAATTCACTCGTCACTGCAACTGTTTCTCATCATTTCCTTTTTCCCCTCATAATTGTGAGATTTAAACTCACAACTGCAAGTTATAAAGTCAGAATTGGGAGATATAAACTTGCAATACCATTTTTTTTTCTTGCAATTGTGAATTTAGTATGTGAGTTTATATCTCATAATTCTGACTTTTCTCAATATTGTGAGTTTATATCTCATAATTCTGACTTTATAACTCATTTCAACTTTATATCACGCAATTCTGAGGGAAAAAGTCAGAATTGTGAGATAAAAACTTGCAATGACTTTTTTTGTGTTTGTTCCACACTTATTAGTGTATTCTAAAAGTATTCTAAAGTATTTAGATTAAGTTACTAAACTTGAGTAATGTAACGAAATACGTTATTATACGTTATGAATTTTGTAATCTGTAGTGAAATGCATTTTAAAAGTAACCTACCCAGCCCTGATCATACCCAATGTTTAAATTTAACAACTACCTACTAGCTATTAATCAGGAGTTTTTTGAGGCATAGTTAATAGTGAGAATTGGTGTTCGAGTGTTCAATGACACATCACTAAGTCATGTTATTCATATGTTTCCCCCTTACTTTATACTCATATTTCAACAATAAGGTACATGAGATTCAACAAGACAAGAATTAAAAAACATAAAATAAAAATAAGGTGAAATGACTTGTGCAGCCAATTTGATTACAATTTAATATGTATAGCAGCAACTGAACTAAATTTGAATTAGGTGGACATTTTAACAGTGTAGAAATGTACTCTTTGTATATGTGTTTGTTTAATGCGCCTTTAAAAAATTTGGCGCGACCATCAAGTAAAAATGATCAACGTTTCCCTCACACCTTAAATGCACATTAAATAAATGTAAATACAGTATTATTATCTAATTATTTTCAAAAATGTTTGGTAAATACATGTTTCAAGTTCAATTTAATGAATTATTAATTCATAAATAGAATTTTTTAGAGACTCTCACCACATTGGTGTTTTACAACCGGAACCTAAAGGTCAAATTATCTGATATATAATGTATTGACTACATCATGAACATTTGCAGGTCTGTGATATCATTTCCTGTTTTTTTCTTTTCTGCTAATTGGTTGCACCATATGACGTTGATTTTGTGTATACTTTTGCAGAAACAAAACTCTTTCAAATGCTGTGCAGTGAAGTAGATTTAATTAAAAAAATATATATTTTTCCTAATAAACAATAATGAAATATTATCCCAAAATAATCTGAATAGATAAATAAAAAATACAAAAACATGTTAAAGTCGCCTGTGGAGAAAATAAAGTTTTTAAGTTGTTTATATGTCTATATGGGGTTTTTAATATGCTTTAAAACCATGAGCAAATTCATAACACCATTGCTGAGTCTCATCAGAAGCCGGTATATCAGGTAGATTTATCAATATAACGGATAAATGATGACGTTATGATGAACTATATGCCTTTGTCACCCGATGTTGTCCAAAGTGTTTCTAAGGATACTGATTGTCAGAAGACAGCTGACTCTGAGATGGCAAAACATGGTTTGTGTAACATTATTAGCAGCTGTTTGATCATGTAATCAAGCAAAAGGCAAATCATATGAATTACCGTCATGTGTCCGACGCTGTAAAAAGCGATACCAAAGTGCAGCGTTTACCTGAGTAAGTTGACCGAGTGGATCTCTGAGCTCGTGCGAGTGAGTGGAGGCGGGCCTAATTAGCATATTCATAGAGTCGCGTTTACTAAATGAGGCAAGGGTGTAGAGTTACATTCAAGCTATTTTAAGGCACGGAGAATTTTTTTTTCACATGAAATTTTTGTGATCAAAGGTTTTAAAGGATAAAACTACAAGAGGACTTTAAAACAACAACGGAGCCAGATTTAAAAAAAAAAAAAAAGGATATCAAATCATTTACCCACTAGATAGTCTGCAGAATAAGACACAACACAACACAGTGTTGTGACATGCGAGACAGACAACAACTCTGTCCGTTCTTGACAGGTTCTCCCGTCGCGTGCTGTCCAGACCCCACCTGTGTGTCGATAATGAGCCCTGCTCTGCTTCACTCAGCACGAGACGCTGCCTTTCATACATTCTGCCCAAAGATACGCCACACCAGCCATTCATTACCACTAGCAAACGAGAGGGAATCTGTCGGATAAGCTGCACATTATAAGACAGACAGCTATACTCCGTAATTCCTTCAGAGTAGCTGTAAGCCTGTCGTTATCAGTCTGCGTGTTCGTTTTAATTATGTCTGCTTTAAACACATTAGCCTGATGCCCTAATGCGAACCCTGTCATGGCGTAACAGTACAGTGAAACGCACAGCTAATTGATGTCACTAATGAAATCGCACAAAAGAAGGCAACTTATTCCCACAATTCTCAACTTGAGATGCGGTGTAAACAATCACAATCAAAATATCAGATGGTCAGATGGGAGAGAATCCGCTCTGCGATACTTCTGTCCTGGAGTTAAAGTGCAGTAGAGGTCAGAATGAGGCGAGTAACAAAAGA
The DNA here is from genome assembly GCA_037194245.1 of Opsariichthys bidens. Classification (NCBI taxonomy): domain Eukaryota; kingdom Metazoa; phylum Chordata; class Actinopteri; order Cypriniformes; family Xenocyprididae; genus Opsariichthys; species Opsariichthys bidens. Next base: position 3,464,820 of record CM074278.1, on the reverse strand, counting down.
TGAAATACAAAAAAAGATTGCTTCCCCTGCGCGTAGAGGTGCGGACGCTGCGGTTTACACGGGCATGCGTTTTCTTTCTGAAGTGTGGTGGCTCGCACTGTGCTATGAATAAGTCATGGAGGTATTGGGAGGGAAGGTAAACACTCTCCTCGAGGAGCGGAGGGCTCAGTGACCGCTTCCTAGATGCTTCAGCTGTGTTTGCCTCGGTCAAATGCTCCTAAATAGCCAAGTACACACAGACCCAAGAACAGCAATTGGGCAAAGGAAATGTTGTGTTAAACTGGCTTTGGAGGACAAACACCAACTGTGATGCTCAGCGCCGATGGGAAGTGTTATCCACTTAAAAATCTACTTAAAAAACTATTCTATACCAAAAAAAGAGAAGCATTTGCTGCGACAACTACAAGGCTCTGAATCAGGACATGCTAACATCGACTAGAGAAGTTACCAGCACTGCTTTTTACACAATATGTCTTATTGTTTACTAGTAGGAACACAAACCTCGCTGTAAACAAGACATACTACATTACTAATCAAAGAAGATTGTCACCAGTAGTTAGTCTGTTGAAAAGACTGGCATAGCTGTTTGCCAGCAATGTTTTGGATGTTAGTGTCACCACTGTTTCTAGGATAAGTTTGCCGATTTTTAACCAGCTTTGTATTGTTGGTCAACGTATATGAGCAATGTGTATTCTTTCTCTGTGTTACTTGTGTAACGGAGGCCACCGACAGACGGTAGAGGTTGCAGCCTTTAGCCTCCTTGTTAGAGCGTCCGACTCCCATGCCAGAAGATCCGGGTTCAAGGCCCGGGCTGAGTAGGACCTGGGTAGACGGGTTACATTGGTGCCGTGACCCGGATGGGAGTGAGGTTTAGGGGAGTGAGTATAACGGAGGCCAGCTAGTAGTTGCTGTGCGAGTAAACCTCACTCCTCTGACCTCAAGCGACAGACGCTACAGCTTCCTTTTAGAGGGGTTACACTTGCACCCAGATATCCCTGTTTATTTGTTTATCATTTAGCATCATCCAGTGACTTTTGATGTTTTTAAAACTATAGATCAACATTGTTCTGAACTGAGTTGAATTTAACTCATTTCATAATTGATGAATTTATACATTATTGACCTGAAGTGAATCAACACTCAACTGACTTGAGCTGCAAAAGGACACTATTGTCTTCTATAGAGATGTATTATGGCAGAATCTGAATTTGTCTTATACAATATTTGATATAGTTTGCATCATGGATCTTTATTTATCTTGTTAATTACTGTAAAGCTGCTTTGAAACTATCTATATTTTAGTATTCTTGCCCACACACAGTCAGATCAACAGAGGGGTGGAGCCAAAAGTGCATTATAGGATATTTATATTATTAAGGTTTTGACAAAATGGAAAGCCACAGCCCCTTTTTTGTTTTCTCTAGTCACGTATCATTGATTTCAAAACAAATGGGCTTTTCCACTGCATAGACAGCCATGGTTTATTAAAACTCCCCAGTAGTGAATTACTCAAAATATTGTTTTTGTGACACTAAAATTACAAAAATAAAGCATATTTTCAAACAACTTTTTTGGCCGTTGCATCTCCCCCCAAATGACATCATCAAACACTTTTACGGAGAGTTTGTGATGGCATGTCTCAACAGGTAAAATGCTCATGACCTGTTTAATCTTTGAAGGCCTAAATGCATCAAATGCACTTCTGTAACCAAAGCTGAATGTCATTTCCCGTGCAACGCATCAGCCATTCAGCCCTCTACAGTAGCCACGCCCCAAACTCTCGTTATTGGTTGAGCGGGAAAGAGATTGACAGATCTGAGCAGACTGTTCTCAATGTTTTGATGGTACCTGGGGGGACCATAGTAGTCAATGAACAATAAACTGGGTTAAGAGAATCAAAGAGAATGAAAGAATAAAAATCTTACATATAACTAACAACGACCTTAGTCAATCAGCAAAACAACAACAACAACAATAAAAAAAAAAAACAACAACATTAAAATCTACACCAACCACCAAATTCATGTCACAATCTTGTTTGCTGTTGAAAATCTTTCAAATATCGTATGTTTTAAGAGTGGAGCTTGGCCCTTTTTGTGGTTGTCATTGTGCTCTGATTGTATTTAAATGCATTGCTATATGGGTTCTATGGTGTTCTAGGGGGTTTCTTACTGGAAAAAGTCAAAATCTTCTGAGATTTGAAGTTGGCGAAGTTTGTAACCTTAAGTATAAGCCATCATATCGTCATTTGCATACTAACCAGGGTTTGTTCTCAGACTAACATGCAGATCTCACTGCAATAAGCCTGGGAATTTTACAAGAAAACGGCAAACCATTCAATAAGATCTGAATCGTTAGCGCAGTTCAATTCAAGCACTGTACGTGGACATGTGACGGGACTGTGTAGCACCCAGCAGAGCTCCACTTCTGTATTCAAATTGAATTTAGTGGCACTCTGGGCTGTTCTTTGCTGAGACAGCACACTCCCTTTCCTCCCTCATTCCCAGCCCTCTGCACCACGACACCAGGGATTTAATTGCCTCATTAGCACAGAGCCTGGTGAAGAGCTGAATCCACCACATTGCTCAATGTCAAAAGAGCATCCAAGAGGAAAGGTTAACCAACTAAGAGATCACATGCCCTTTCACATCACAGTATGTTGGTTTTGCATATGCAAGGCGAGAAGATCCTAAGAGCAAACAAAGACCAGAGAAACTTTGAGTTAACAGATGTATGGACTCTCGTGAGGAGCTGAAAATGATCAAATTGGCACTGGTGCTCCATATGTTGCAATATATCAAAAGTCAGAGTCAATAAGACTGTTTACTGGAGCTGTAAAGCATTGTTTAAGGTCTGCTGCAGTCCTCGCGTGGGTTTTAATTATTCTGAAAGCCTCATTTTGCAAACGTAGCTATTTTTTTTTTCCCCATCAAGTCTCTCTGGACCAAGGCTAACAAATCATGCCAATCCTTTGACTGTACAAAAATTCACAGCAAACAAAATAGTATTTAATTTTACTGTATCTGCTGCTAGTGCTGAAATGTAATTTCAAAGTCAGTAGTGAACAAGAACAAAGAGTAAGAGCTTTGAAAAATGAGATGTCCAAAAATACAGCTGCTTCCAAGGAAGCAAAACAACAGTGTCAAAATTGTAAGCATAGGTTTAAGGCTTCGGTCCTTTGTAAATGGAATGCCACATCCGATCCGCTTTTCTGTTGTCATATGAGCACAAATATCAATTCAGTGGAGCCAGTGTGGCTATAAAAGAAAGAATGCAAATCAGTATGCAAATAAATGCAAGAAAAAAAAGAGCAGACGCTATTCAGGGTGCAAAAATTTACTTGACATTTGCAGTGTCGCGCATTCTTTCAGGTCAACGGAAGATTTTCAAAATGACTCAAACTTTTAAAAAAGTTTACGAAAACCTGAAATCTGTATGTTATGTGATTCAGACTCAGTGGATTGAGAATACAGACCATACAGTGTTGTCATACACTGAACCACTCTGAATCAAACTTGCCATGTTCTGCCAAAAACTTCTTTCTAACCTTTTTCTGAGACAGCAATGGCTTTTTAAGTAGTGCATTTGCTTAAATTTGGCTAATGTCCTGACCAATACTCTGTGGTTAAAGGGGACATATCATGGAAATCTTTTACCGTGTTAAAGTTCGGGTTCCCGGTGCATCTACAAACCCGGTAACTTTGTTTTGGTACGCCTCTCTCTGCAATCATGTGAAAAAAACAATCTCTCCTCGTGAGGGGAACTTATTATAATATTACTGCCCCATAATCTGTGCGTTTCCACACGTGGCGCTGCACAAGCAACAATGGTGTACCAGTAACACTGGTCACCCCGAACAAACACACTTGAATGTCGTCAGGATTACTAAAGCTACGAAGGAAGATGAGTTGGGTCGAAGCAAAACGCTGCAGGACAGCAGCACTCAAGAACGACCGTCCCTGACTGATCGCAGTGATATGTAAACATTATCACTGATCTGTTAATAGCTGTAATAGTAAACATATGAGTAAACTCCTGGCATCTGAGCCACTAAGGACTCACTAGTGTAATTTAGTTGTAATGAGTTTGTAAATTGTCTTTCTGAATGTTTCATTAGCACGATGCTAATGCGGTAATGCGGCTAAAGTTACTGTAACTGTCAACAGACATGTTTTTTTTTTGAATGTGTAAATGTGATGATCAGAGGGTAATAGTATTCCCTTGAAATGTTTAATGTTAAGGGTTCTTTAAGAAGCGTAATGCGTCACATGACCATAGTTGAGTTGAGAGCGGATGCAGAGAAACTACAGCACTTACAGCCTCATGAGAATTTCTAAATCTGCATGTGGTCTGGGAGGCGCACACGGTAATTTACTCTGTGTTTATTGTGTATGGTTTTGTTTTGCATCATTTTGCATGGAAAATATGACGTTTTATTATTGGTCGTTGAATTGTTATATTTTGTTGCGGCATTCATTTGCATATCAGTGAGACGTGTAAAGGACGGAGAGATTTATGTTTGAAAGTTATGTTTTATTTTTTGTAGTTTTCACGGTGTATGCAGAGAAGAGAGAGAGAAATAAAAATAGCAGAAGACATCTGCATGAAGCGTGGCCGTTATTTCGTCAGACCAGTGCAGCTATAGTTACCATTATTTCTTACTGTATTCACAGAGACCAGAGCCATGTAAACACTTGCAGTCTGCGTACTTCATAAAAGCGTCTTCATTCTTATTGAGTCTCTCCAACGGTGTGTAGCTTTAGTCACGTTAGGCGTGCAGCACATATCAAACTCATTCAGAATCGAATGTTAGCAGACATCCTCAAAATATGTGCCATACCTATGTGATCTGAGGCTGTATTCACAAACACCAGGGTTTGTTTAAATCGAACCAAACATGACTAAGTAACTAAGACCAAATCCCAAACAATCCCAATGGCCGTCGCTGCTAATCCACCCAAAAACACTGTACATCATTGAGGCAATAGCGATAGAGCCTTGGGGGCTGAACCTTTTCTTCATAAATGCAATAAATATTTATATTTGTAGATTTGAATCTACAATAAATGCCAAAAATCAATCTTTAATAAATGAAATAATGTCCAATTACCTGCGGCATCGGTTTTCACGAGTTACACCAACAAATGATCGAATAGAGAAAAAATAACCTTGCGTGCTGTCCAAGGGGGTCGAGGGCTCCGAGCTTGGAATTTAGCCCAAACCCAGAGTATTCCCCCGTATCCCCAGCCAAGAGTGAGGAACGGGAATTTATGGGAGATGGAATCCATTTTGAGCTGAAACTTCACAGACACATTCTCTGGACATGTGAGACTTATATTACATCTTGTAAAAAGAAAAGGGGCATAATACATCACCTTTAAGACAATCAAAAGTTTAGTGTTTTTTTTTTTTTTTGGCTCAGGAGTGTATATATATAACATTTTACATTTTATATAACATTTTATCAAAACACATCTGGATCTGGGAAGAGTTTCAACAAAAAATGCAGTTATTTATGTGCAGTCTAGGCGAGAGTACAACTTTAGACAGTGTAAGGAAATGTTTGCAGAGAATGACGAATGACCGAACAGGAGAGGTTGTGTGGGGAAAGTGTTTATATGGAGATAACCGCACGCACCGTCATTTAGAGTGATTCGGATTCATCAACATTAACAAATTCAATGCAATTCCGAGAGAACATTTTCTGCACACGTGAATGAGACCCACTGTGTGCAAAAACATTTTCTGACCCGCAAAACTGCACTGCTTATTTCCCATCCATTCCAAGCATATAGCTCCCTTTTCTAGTTTGATGGAGACAGCTATCCTACATGAAAATCATAAATAATCAGGTGTAAAGAGACACAAGGGAGGGCAAAATGACTAAACAATTAAGCATGTACAGAGGAATATGGCTGCAGGCTGGGACTCAGGAAGAGAGCGGCTTTAATGTTTGATCCCTGAGGTGCGGTAAGCTTGTTATGCCAGACGCAGACCTAGTCTCAAGGTCTCAATGTGGGAGTGTGCCTGTTTCAACCAAACAGAGTAACAACCAAAGGCTTTAACTGCATCTCTCAGTAAATCGGCCGCGTTTTAGACGCTAACAGCGAAGGCCTCCCGATATCACCTCCGTCAGACGCTCATACGGAGGTGCTATATCGCGCTTCCTGCACCTTGTATGCAAGGACACGGAAGATATATTAAACCGTAAAGATACACATCTGCATGAGCACGGTAACGGAAGGTCTCCATTTCATCAACAAGTCATGTCTAACGACTCGTAAAAAAAATGAGGGTGGGTACGCCATCTGTTCTGAAACCATTTCCGAAGAATAAAGAGGAAAGGTGGGTGCTTTTTTACAGCAGAGTAGTGCACAATACCGCTTTTTCAAGGTGAAAGCTCCCGGACAAGGGGCTTAATCTTGAGTGCAAACAGTGAGTGTGTGCAGTGGCTGGCCGTTTAAAAGGTTGAGGCACTTAGTTAAACGGGCGCACTGGAGTCGGTGTAATCAGGCGCATTAGGGAGTTAATTGCAGACAGGCTTGCGATTGATCAGCGATACTCCTTTATGCAATGTTTTTGCTCTAGTATGAAGAACGAAATGTCTGACACTGAGGCCTGATAATTAAACCATTCATCACCCAAGCCTATTACTTCCGTGTACAAGTACCATTTAGCAACTCTCCAGATTCTCCAAATAAAATCCATATAACTTGGACGAACAAAAAGTGACCATCCATCAAAATATGAGGGAATCTTTTTTTTTTTTTTTTTTTTTTTTTTTTAATATAAGGGAAAGACAAAACACTAAAGTTGATTAAGGTATTTATCTAACAAAAGTACAGCTAAAGGTTTTATTTTACTATGCAAGAAAAAAAAAGCATGGGAAAACAAAAAATGCACTAGCAAAAGCATACATTGTCTCCATCATAATCAGTTGTTAATATTTCATTCTAGTTTTTGCATGTGTTCATAATTTCTTTGTACGACAGCCTGGTCAAAATGATGTTTCATAGCGTTATCACAAATAAAATGATTGACCCCAAGCACAACTGCATTTTTAACAAATGTTCAATAGTATTTGAATTAAGGGTGAAGATGTCCATTTTCCTAGGCTGGACATCAGTTTTGGCTACTACTGTATTTGGTTTATATCCAACACTTTATATTATGAGTACTTTTTTATCAGTGTATATTATTTTTGCTAGAAAAATTTAAAAGGTCAACAGTGACATCTCATTTCACTATTTCCTGTTTGGAACTTGTGAAAAAATGCTAAAACAAACAAACAAAAAAATCTAAATAGTAGAGCTAATTATATAAGACAGATTCATTTTTAAAATTCTGACAAAACTGGAATTGCGATACATTTTGCAAGAGGTGACGGAGATCAATAAGCCCAAATGGATTTATAGTGGCACTCATTTATCAGTAATGATGAAGAATCTGTCTAAAATAATCATTTTTAATAACAAATTTATTGATATGAATAAAATGCTGCGTCCATGCCATGTCGTAACCGTAATTACCCGTGAAATTCTACCCAGAACTGTTCATGTCCTCAGATTCGGATTTACGCATTTCTATGTCAAAACTATCAACGGCGAAATGAATCTGCAGCAGTCAGGTGGTACAAGTAAGAGCTTTTTACATTAATTATTATTGTAATGTGCTTTGAGACATGAGGCAATTTAATGTTGAATCTCGTCTCTTGACGCTTTGCAGATTCTGTTGTGAACGTTCATGTGTTTTGGAGGAGGCGTGGCTTTGGAGACGCTCTGAAGGAGAGGGTGGGATCTCATGCTTTCAAAGCTAGCCTCTCCGAAATGACTTACCCTACCTTTAATGTCTGCCTCGTTTATATATCCTTAATTTTAAATTCATAAAGGTCCATTAAGGGAACTGTGAACATAAAACAGACATTGTCTTGCAAGTATAAAATCCTCAGTCCTGGCCTGCATCTCATCAATCAGTTCAATAACAGATCGATGCAATCATATTCCACTAATTAATGACCTTTCAGAGGTAAAACAAAGCGTTCGCCAACAATAAATGAGTCATCCCATGAAACAGATCCCATTTTGCAATGTGATTTTCGAAGTAGCCTACATTTCAATAACTTGGCTCAATGATATAATTCGTTATGTCACATAACATGACAGTTGACTATTATTTTAAGGTAAATATGGGCTTTTAAGCATTTAATAAGCAAATCTGAATGACTGGCTACAAAATCACAAAATGCACATACTTGGAAAATAATTAAAAATACACTCATCACATGAGATAATGAGATCGTAATTAATTCTGAATGATACAGACTTCCTTACAACAGCCTGCATGACTGTATTTACTATCAATCAGACCAAACCTGTGGACCAGCAGATAGAAACAAGGTGGTCAAGGATGAGCACGAGTGAGGAGAGGAGATTTTGGCTAGAACGATGGAAATGAAGTGAGACCCTGGAGCGAGCCAGTTCAAAACAGCAAATGGAGCGGCCTGCTAGCAGAGCTAATAGACCGTTTCAAATTGAAAGGAACAGCAGGTGTCTAAATAGAGCGACGTGGAACATTTCCCCTCACATTCCCGTCTCCAGAACAAAGAGAAAAAGATACAAGCAACAAAAAGAGTCTAAAGGCCACGCTCTGCATGAAGAAACATGCGTCTGCAGTGAAGAAGATATTTATCTATCTATAATCAATTCAATTCAATTACAGCTGCCTGTCAAACCAATGGAAACAAAGCTGGAGTCTCATGCTAATGAATTCCTGGTGGGAGACAGAAGATGCTTTCCTGCCTGAGGATGAAACATCCCTTCCTTCTGTAATAGAATATCTCGCTTTGAGGCATTCTGTGCATTGGCAATGAAAACACTCAACAATCAAAACATAAGCAGCCTCTTCTGATTTCCCTGTAAGCAGACGGCTCTCGTATAGCAATTATCAGTGGATTTGGATGGATGTACAAAAACTTGGGCAATGTTACAAAAAAACAAGTGAAAAACTCATTTGGAAGGCATTGCATCATTGCAACAGACATCACTGCAGGTGCATACAATCTTATCAGAAAATACATACAAAAGCACAGTGGAAAGCAGCAGAAAAAAAAAAAGCCAAACTGGGCAAGTAAATTAGTACAGAGCATCAGTGCAAAAACACATTATGCCTACGAGTGCAAAACAACTGCTGCATGAAATCAGAGCACCAAATAAAAGCTTAATAAAAGAATAAACACAATTCTAAAAGCAGTCACATACCTTGGAAATGCCATCATCTGTATTTTAAAAGAATAGTTCACCCATGAAACTAATCAAATTAAGTCAATTAGTCACCCCCAGTGGGAGAAAACAAGCCACGCCCTCTATTTTTCTCATTCAAAATTCCACTTCACTCTGAAAATACATCACAATAATGAAGTCAGTTGCAACTTGGTGATTATGAATGACTTGTAAGATAAATGAAAGCTCTAGCGCAAGTTCTGTCAGGAAGACTCAAATGTTACGTCACTACTAATCTAGACCTAACCAATCATCATCCAACACTCGTAGTATATAAGATCGGTACTCACACACGTCTGAGTTTGCAGATGCTGACGTGAAACTTAACCTCCATCCCCCCCTACCACCACCAGGATGGTCCCTGTCCATACCTCCCGGGGGTCGGCTACGCCCCTGCCTTCATGTTCAGGCAGGAAATGCAGAGTCCGCAACCCTCAGGATCTAAGCTACGGACCCCCTACGCCAAAGAACTTTATCTTACAATGTTTGCTTGCTGATTGTTAATAAATTTCATTGCAAGTTAATTTACCTCCCGAGTCTTTCTAGCAGAACTATTTGTGACGAGTAGGGCGGGCGAGAGCCGCGAGGGAACGGCGCGAGGCCGGGGACGCGAGTGATAATGAGCGTCAGCTGCGCGCTACACCGGTCTCGTGTCTCTCACGGAGGAACTCCGGAAGCATAAAAGAGGAGCGACAACAGTGAAGGACGAGAGAGGACCAGGCCTGGATTTTATTTTTGTGTTTTACTTTCGTTTTATTGTTTGTTTATTTATTTTGGATATTAAAAGTTATGTTTAATGTAAAAAAAACACAAAATAAAACACATAAAATCCAGGCCTGGTCCTCTCTCGTCCTTCACTATCGTCGCTCCTCCTTTTACGCTTCCGGAGCTCCTCCGTGAGAGACACGAGACCGGTGTAGCGCGCAGCTTACGCTCATTATCACTCGTTCCCTCACGGCTCTTGTCCGCCCTGCTCGTCACACTATTATTTTCTTGACAGTATGTGATCTGGTGACAACACGGAGGAACATTTGCCATCACAGCTCTAGCTTCACTTACCAGACAAACCCATTTCTCTAGCTCCAACAAAACAGCCTCAGCGGATCTACAAAGCTGCATCTCTCAGAATAGAGCAGGTTATCTCCTGGGTATTCATTCCTGAGCAAACACTTACTTTTAGATCCATGATCCTTGTGTGCACTCTTCAAAATTTGATAAGATAGTTTTTTGGGGGGTTTTTTCTAGAGCATTTGCTATCTTTTTGGCAATCGGTTTTATTTATTTATTTTTCGTCTCTCTGAATTGACAGATCACTGCTCCTCACTGAAAACGAAAATATATACCTGCTTCCCTCCCCGCCCCCCAAAAAGTCTAGATCAAAAGCTGCTTGAGCTCAGAATAGACAAGCACGCCAGCCTCATCCATGCCTGCATGGTTTCAGTGAGGTACTGCTTCCTTTCTCGAGAGGAAGTAAGCAAAGCCTCTGGCTGAGGCGGAGAGTGTTCAGTCAGTATACATCCATGATGAAATCACTCCTGTCAACATGATGCAAAAGCTGAGACACTGTTCTCATTTGCTCTTTCTGGATGTTTAAAGAAGCAAATACATATGAATTGTGATGTACATCACCACACGGGTGATGTAAAAGATTCAGATCTTAAACACTATTTGCTAAAGAACTGATAGCTTAGTTTAGCTATTTACATGAACATGATAGCACAACTGCGACTGCCAGCTAACATTTTACTGTCTGTTTTAGTTTCACCAAAGAAAACATTTCGGACAAAGCCAAAGCCAAATTAGCGCATCCTCAGACTACACAAAGTACTGGCGTTCCTGGATAAATGAGTGTTTTTGAACTAATGGGTCGAGTGAATGATTGTATGTGTTTTCCATTCGAGCATAAATGCGCTTCAAAGTGGACTTCACAGTGTTTTTCATCATCTTAAAGTTGCCATGAAATCAAAACTTAGAATTCTTATTTCTTTATGGAATAATGCAGTATTTATTGTAAATTGCCCTCGTAATCTTTAATCAAATAACCTTCCCTACCTCTTCCAGTGACATCTCATCTCTTCTCTGATGACGAGTTTACTAGTGTGAAGGCGGAACAACCTGTCACTCACATGAGATCAACCAATTGCAAACCACAACCATCCAACCATCGACAAAATCAAATCCCGCCCTGCATTTTTTCTTGTTTGAGAAGCCGTTAAACTTTGATATACGTCACTATAGGGAAGGAAAGACTGTAGTAACTTCCGTTTCATGCCTATTTTAAGTGAGATTCCAATCCCAGGGGAGGGTCCAGATCAAAGGACACAGCGAACGACGTAGGGAATAGGGAAACATCATACATCACTTCAAATGAAATGGATGGAGAGGGAAATTAATCATTGCACAGCACTCCAACATCTGAGTAGTTTGAGTAAAAATAAGGGCAATGAAAAGGAGATGAGGCTCCAGCATGATTTTTATTATTGAGTCCTAGGTGTAGTTTGTACGAGACTGTTCACGGGTATAAAGTACGCAAGACACAATACTTACAAAGCAACTATTATGATTATGGTTAGATCGCCCAAAAATGAATTCCTGTCCCTCATGTCGTTCTACACGCGTAAGACCTTCGTTGATCTTCAGAACACAAATTTACACTCAACACTCACTAATATTATAAAGTAAAAGTAAAACACAACATAACGGCTTTTCAACAATATCTAGATATGGCCGGTTTCAAAACACTACTTCATGAATCTTTTGTTTCGAATCAGTGGTTCGGAGTACCAAAGTCATGTGATTTCAGCAATACTTCACATGACTTTGGCAGTTTAATACGCAAACCAAACCAAAAGATTTGTAAAGCTTCATGAAGTAGTATTTTGAAATCGGCCATCTCTAGATATTGTTGAAAAGTTGTTATTTTTATTACGTTGCACAAAAAGTATTAAGGTTGAACCACTGTACTCACATGAACTGTGTTAAATATATTTTAGTACCTCCTGTGCAGGATCTTGCTGTCAATAGAGACTCACTGAACCATCGGATTTCATCAAAAATATCTTCATTTGTGTTCTGAAGATGAACGAAGGTCTCACGGGTGCGGAACAACGTGAGGGTGATGAATTAATAACAGAATTTTCATTTTTGGGTGATTTATCGCTTTAAAAAGATAAAAGATACAGCTAATATAATCAAATTGCGTCTATTTTCATGTTAAACATCGCAACAGACTCTCACTCTGTTGAACGCTTTCAAATATAGCAATTTATATTAAAGGTAGGGTAGGCAATTTCGGAGGGTCTAGCATGGGATCCCACCCTCCCTTCAGAGCGTCTGCAAAACCACGCCTCCTCAAAACACATGACTACACACATCAGATTCTGCAAAGCATCACGAGAGACAGCATTAAATTAAAGTATGTCTCAAAGCACAATGATAAAGAACGTAAACAGCGTACAGCGCACTGACTTGTACCACCTGACTACTGCAGATTCATTTCGCCATTCAGTCACAGGTTGCCATCTTGTGATTACGGTCAACACAGCATTGTTTCGGTTTTTGATTGGAAGAGCATTTTTTGGACCCGAGACTTCCACGGAACATATGTGTACGTGTTTTAATATTTAGACGACTTCTATTATTGATTGCTATCGGGATGTGAAGAGAGTTTCAACCAGTATAACAAAAAGGGTTTATAGAACAAATTGCTTGCCCTACCTTTAATTCAATTAATATTGGCTACTTTTATATTTACATCAACTCATGCGTATAGTACACAATGTGTATTACGTATTGCCTTTGGCTTGCTTAAGTTGGGGACGCTTGCTTGATATTCAGCAGTGTTTTTGATATGCCTGCATTGGCGTTGTTGTATGCGAACTGAGCTGACTAATACTAATGATAATTGACTAATAACTATTGATATTTGCAACGGAATGAATCAATAATATATAGAATAAGCTGCACAATGACACTATTTTCTTATTAATGTAAAGCTGCTTTCCCACAATTTGCATTGTAAAAAGCGCTATATAAATAAAGATGACTTGACTTGACTTGACTTGATTTGACTTGACTTGACGTTAGTGGCCTGTATTAGACAGTCAAAATACCACATACAAAGTGACACAACCGTTCAGTAAATTCATTGTTTGGTTCATTGGCAATTCTTCGGGCTATATTGTTTATCATTGTGCTAATCTCAGGACCCTCATCAAACTGTTTACGCTCACTACAAACAAAGTACTTCCAGGAATGAGGGAAAAAAGTAATTGCCCTTGCGCAATTGACTTTCATAGCTATTTACTGCGTCAAATAATGCATACAATCCTCTATTATTTCCCTTGCAAATAAGCATGGAGGTGGCGATTAGCAAAATCCTGTTGGGCCATGCAATTCTGGAAGCCAAAACCTGCATATCAGGGCTGAGTGAGGGGCGGGGACCGCTCGTGACCAATGACTTATGTAAGCAAGCCAGGCTTTCCTACACCAAGATGCAGCTGGATTGAGTTATTGTCAAAACGGACCATTCATGAACATCTGTCAAAGGTTAGCTGTAAAGGAAAATCGGCAGTTCCTGTTGAGCGGCTCCAAAGTAATCTGGGAGTAATTTAGGCAAGGGAGTCAAAAGAGTCTGAGATTTATAGGCTATGGAGAACGACTCAAACGTGGTCTGGTGTTTACTGTGGGTTCCTTTGATTTTCAAGGAGTGTGTTATAGTTGTTCATTATTGCAAACAGTACAGTTTTCTTCGTAATTAAAGGTTGTATTTTTATAAACAAAACATTTGCTTATAGATATGAGACAGCTGAGGGAAGGGTGCTTTGAAATGCAAGAAATGATTAAACAAACATTTCCTTGAATGAATATGATTTTCTTTTCTTTTTTTATTCTGTAATACTTCCATGATTGGCCATGGTTGGACAAACAGAGAGTCGTGTCCCAAACAAATATCACTTTTAATTTTTTCACAAAACTCTTTCATTAAGACATTTATGATGTTACAAAATATTTATATTTCAAATTGAGTCAAACTGAATTGAATGTTCTTTCAGTTACATTTTTATTCATCAAAGGATCCTGATTAAAAAAAAAAGTATCACATTTTCTACAAAAATACTAACCAGTCCAACTGTTCTCGACATTAATAGTGATAAAAGTTTCTTGAGCGGCAAATCAGCATATGAGAATGATTTCTGAAGGATCACTGAAGACTGGAGTAATGTTTCTGAAAATCCAGCATTACATTTTAACATATACTAATTTAGAAACCGTTTTTTCAAATTGTAATATTTTACTGTATTTTTGGGTTTGGATCCTAATACTGTATTTTTGATCAAATGCAGCCTTGATGAGCAAAAGAGACTTCTGTGTATATATGTGTGTGTGTGTGTGTGTGTGTATATATATATATATATATATATATATATATATATATATATATATACACACAGGGTTGGGGAGTAACGAAATACAAGTAACTTAGTTACGTGTATAAAATACAAAATTTGAGTAACTGTATTTCATTACAGTTACATTTTAAATGGGTGGTAATCAGATTACCAAAATGATTACTTTGAGTTTTAATGTCATTTAAACAGCGATTGGTGATTCTCTGACTCTGACCGTCTGAAAAAGAGGAGTTCAGTTTCATCAACATTTTAATCATTTTAAGAGGGATCATAAAAATGTTGTTATTTTTATTTAGTTCTGTCCTGAACAAGACAAAATGACTGGCAAGAAAAATTCTCCAAGTGTCAACTGAACTGTCCTGTCATGACCTGATGATCCACGACTGTTTTCATGTTTTGTGAGTCATTTTATAATTCACTCGTCACAGCAACTTTTTCTCACAATTTGTTTGCATTTCACAATTCTGACTTCTTTTTCTCAGAACTGCGAGATTTAAACTCACAAATGCAAATTTTATGTCTCAAATTTGTGACTTTTCTCAATATTTTCATTTTATATTGCCTTTTCTCAATAATGTGAGTTCATATCTCATAATTCTCACTTTTCTCAATATTGCGAGTTTATATCTCATTATTCTGACTTTTAACTCACAATTGCAACTTTATGTCACGTAATTCTGAGGGAAAATGTCAGAATAGAGAGATAAAAACTTGCTATTACCTGTTTTTTGCTTGTTCCACACTTATTAGTATTCTAAAGTATTCTAAAGTATTTAGATTAAGTTACTAAACTTGAGTAATGTAACGAAATACGTTACAAATGACTTTTCAAAGTATGTATTTTGTAATCTGTAGTGAAATACATTTTAAAAGTAACCCACCCAGCCTTGTACATATATATATATATATATATATATATATATATATATATATATTAAAACATGTGAACATCAGTTTATGTGAAAAAAACATCTATCACATAATAGATAATAGACAAAGCACTTCCCACAGACTGAGTCACAGCATATTTACAAAAAGAAACAGCACCACATGTTCCTCAAGGCCAAACGAGTAGAATAACACATCTGGAGAACTCTTCAAGCTGTTTATCTGCTCTGTGAGGAGCAGTGGCGTGACAGCACAGGGAGAATATTGAATTTCAGTGCAGAGTCGAGACAATGTCACCTCAGATGTGCTGCAGCAGGAGACAAGCACACTGTCTTTCAGGAGAAGCTTGTTATATCAACACTGCACCAGCTAACTAGAAGCTCCGAGTCCATGATGTAGAGGCCCGTCATATCATCCCATGACAAAGGAAAAACATAGGTTAGACCTGGAGCACTGTGTTTTAAATGCAGATAGGCTTGATTTGGATGATATCCTGCCGGAAAACCTCAGGAATGTTCATGTCACAACAGAGCCAGACACCAAACCACTTCGGGAAAAATCGCAATGCTATTTATGTTGCCTAACCAAACATCTGAGCTTCAGTAAACAAGGCAAACAAAACTTGAAGCCTCCAGATGAAAATTTCAACCACTTGAACCCACTCAAATCATTCTGCACATACTTAATTAAAGTCTGCAAAAGTTTTCTCATAAATATTTATCGAAACACAAAAAAAGCATTCCTCTAAAAATGTAGTATACATCGTAAGCGCGTTCGGTTTCACCACGCTCAGAAGGAAAATGTATTAAAATGCCAAGGCTCTCATCACCACACAGCATTTTATCACACAAGTTTGTAAGTGTTTCACATGCTTATTCATTCTGTGCACATTTGCTGCGATTCAGGGATGTGCGCATCGAGATGTCGTTTTATAACCTCTGGGTCTGCAGTGTCCTGTCATTTTCAGATATGAGAGATCTTCTTACTGCCTGTGGTTCTCAGCCAAATATAGCACAGGATGAGAAAATGAGTTACTTTAACCAACACTTTTTCGTGTTGGCGTAACTAACGGCAACCTGATTTTCAAAACAGCAGGCTGATGAATGTAGTCATTCAATGCATTATGGAAAAGTCAAATATCAAGGGCAACGTTCACACATCGACAGAATACGGCTGTCGGTCCAGTATTTGAGTATGGTTACGTTCAAACCGCGTAACCGTATTCACACCCTTAAACTTTCAGGACTCGCATCCGCATTCTCGTCAAACAGAACCGGACTGGACGCCTACATTACTTGTCTGACTTGACTTTTAGCATGTGGTTTTGCTTTCAGGAACTGAATATGAGCGTTTGAAGGTTTTGTTGCCGTCACTTCAGTTTTGTGTTCTACACACCCTCCATCCAGATATAAATCAGTTGCTGATGAGTTTGTCGAAACAGCTTTTTTTGGTATTTCTTTGTCGCAATGTTTACTGGTAAGACAATACGGGCTTGACTCCAGTTGCACGCTCATTATTGAGAGACTCACACCTGGAAGTAAATGCGGTTGTCAATCCCAAAAACTGACAGTGTGATGAGTCTCGGCTGTGTTGGATGAGCATTAATCACGTGACATGGAGAAAGTTCTCTATTATGCTCCCATTACATTTCTGACAAGTAAATTACAATCTGTTATTCCTTCCCAGACTTACGTTTTCCGCTCAAGTCAGTCGGTGTTCTAGGGTTAGTCTGGTGATTTATCATCCGTGATTTCTACACGGTTTGGTCGGTTCGTCCTTTTTTTTAGCTCATTTCCAGATAGTAGCAGCAGCAGCAGCAGCAGGCTCATTTTTGCAATAAGACTTTTAAATAAATATTACTTTCCTCCAGGGTGCTAGACTTAAGTAATGTAAGATCTTCGAAAGCATCAAATCAAATGAAATGGAAATTACCCCATTATGCACCATTGATTCAGTCCATCATTGAGGATAGTCTGCAATGAGATGAGCTCTACATGCCAAACATACCAGTTTAAAAGCTTTTTTTTCCATTAATGGAGTTATACATTATTGAATAAATTTACTTATAATGATACTACGAGGCTATTTCATGTACAGCTAATTTAAAGCACAAACCGATGGGATTTACTACGAGCACAGTGCCAGTTCGCAATCCATTCCTCGCTCACGACACAGACCAAGATAATCATTAACCAAATAGCACATTAACATGATCTAATATTATGTCTGAAAATAATTAAGACTCAGTCGATGCCGAAAGACAAAAAAAAAACAAAGCATGACCTTTAAAATGCAGTAATCTGATTGATAAATCAATGTCACGACAGTGCACGTGATCCCTTTAGACTGCATTTAAACGGGTAATTATGCTTATAAATCATTACGGTGAACTTGTATAACTGTATATTTTGGATATGCTTGAAGCAAATTCAAATGTGCAAACGAGAAGGATTTTATTATTATTACTGAAGAATATTTCCCATGAACTACATGCACATGTCATGAAACATCATCCGTCTTCTCTTGCCATTTCTCTGTAACAGGATTACGCCAACTAGCATCATCCCATTTCAGCAGCACTATAAGCATCGCATTGGTAACAGTAGGTATTAAACATATCACATGTAAATAAAGGCTAATTACTATAGCAATAATTATGCAATTAATTGAAAATTAAGACATGGACACCAATGTAAAGTGTGACCAGGCATTTTATATTGCTATAAAACAGATGTGGGCTAGTGCCTCTGTAACCCCTCTATCAGGGTCCTACTCGGCTCACTCTGAGCGGACCTCAAACCCGGGTCTTCCGGCATGGGAGTCGGACGTTCTAACAAGGAGGCTAAAAGCTGCAACTTCTACCGTCTGTCGCTAGAGCGTCTCTTGAGGTCAGAGGAGTGAGGTTTACTCGCACAGCAACTACTAGCTGGCCTCCGTTACACTCACCCCCCTAAACCTCACGCCCATCCGGGTCACGGCACCAATGTAACCCCTCTATCCGGGTCCCACTTAGCTCGCTCTCAGAAGCAGGCCTCGAACCGGGGTCTTCCGGCATGGGAGTCGGATGCTCTAACAAGGAGGCTAAAAGAAACAATATCTAGCATTTGTCGCTAGAGCTTCTCTCGCGGTCCGAGAAGTGCGGTTTACTCGCACAGCAACTACTAGCTGGCCTCCGTTACACCTCTTGAATTACACAGATTTTACGCTCCAAATTAACATTATATTTCACTCTATGGTAAACAAGCAAATGCAATTAAAACATACCGGGTTACATTAAAACAAGGGTAGATTTTAACCCAAAGGTTGAACTTTATATTGATTTTGATATTCAGCATTGGAGAATTGTTAATTGTTGGGTCATCAGTATATTAATTAAAATGATATTAGTTGGCCAAGACAATCGATTGATATTATTGTATTTAAAATTTTCGCTCATTTTGCATTTCGTACTTGTTTTACTGCAGCTGACAACTCTGTAGACTCCCAGCGTGACAACATGCCCCGCTACTGGGGCGTGTGTTAAACCAGCTATCTTTGTTCCTATAGCTCATATGGATGTAGGTCTCAGCTTTCTTGTGTGTGTGTGTGTGTGTGTGTGTTTACGTGTGTTTCTAATGGCACGACTTTCAAAAGCAAACCAATTCTGAGAAATATTCGCATGAGCCAAATAACACTTTACTGAAACCTTTGGGAAAAATTAACGCATCGATTATGTTGTTATAAAATAACAGCGCGAGGAGATGATGCTTCGGTCACGGGTGTTCCAGCAGCGTTGACCTTCTCAACACGCCACGGAGAATGCGCGAGGAATTTTAATACAGCGTATCGCACATTTAGGGAGCACACTAGACTCAACACACTCCGCTTTCATCCTGCATCATATAGACGCGCAGAGGACGCGAAAGATGGGACAAAGTTTGGCGCAGTGATTATAATAAACGATGGGTCACGCGCGCTAAACTCCCGTTACAAACGCGCGTGCAGAATCGGACAATGGAACGAAAGGACTCCGAATGTGACCCATGGATGCTTTCACACATCCTGACTCCGGCACACGCGGACACGCGAGACCCTCGTGCCCACCGGACACCAGCGGCTCGCGCCACCGGCTCACCGCTGGACGTTTAACATGAGGATCTATTTTTGCCATGCGATGTCACAACAAATTAAGAGATCTGGATTGGGCGACGTGCCCTGTCTTTGTTCCGCTCTGCAAAGAACGTTAAATTTAGAGCAAATGTAATTACTAAAAAAATCCTACGGATGATGCGTAATCATCATCAAAGTCATGCTATATACTGTAATATATTTCCATAAAAGCACATTGCATTGTCTCTCCGCGTATTCTTTTTATATTGAGGTCTCAGACACAAACACAATAAAGGTCCTCAGGTTCATAATAAAATCACACTGAAAACATATTTTTGGTATATGCCATTTTTGGGTTCAGACCTTGATATTTCATCACCAGCTATATTTTGGTGTCTGGGCACACTAAAGTACCAGAACATGATGGTTTTCTAAAGAACTAGTGAATTGAAAGTTCATGCAACTTTTGGTTTTGGAACCTCTTATTTCCAAGAGTTGTCTGTTTGAAGGGTGTAACTCGTCAGAACCATCTGGATTTGATTTACTCAGCTGGGTGGGGGTCTTGTTATGAACAGTACTACATTTATACCTTCGTATTGAACACTTTATCCACCGCTCATGCCTAAACTTCTTTGACACGGATGAAGCAACTTAGAACATAAGGCTAAAAAAAAAAAAAAAAAAAAATGAAACAGCATACTCTAAATAAATGAATAACTCAGTTTACTTACAAAGGAATAAGGAGCGGTATGTTGCAGACATCACGAATCCCGTATGAACTGGAAGTCCTTTATTATAATGATGATTGGAAAAATAAACACGCTTCCTTCACTGTTCTTCACAACCGACCCAAGTGTTCACGCACAAAAGCTGTAGTAAAGCAGAAGTACTTGAGAAGAAAAACGGATCAGCAGTCTATTAGGAGACGAGCGCAAGGACAGCATAGCTGAGCATACTGAAGGACGAATCCATCATCAAGGACTGGAACATCATCTCCACGTTTCCATCGGTTTCACCGTCAAATCATCAAAGTTCCAGATCGCACTGAGGGAGGACACGCGTCTCAGGTTGCCGTTGCGCGGTGTCCTCTGTCTCTCCCTTTCTGTCTCTCTCTCTCTCTCTCTCCCTCCCTCCCTCCCTCTCTTTCTCTCGGAGTCTGTGGCCGATGCAGAAGAATGCACAGCGCGTGTGTGGATGCTGAAGGATGGAGACCTCTAGAGTCTGAAGTACACTCGCGCTGTCTGGATGGAGAGGGGCAGAGCACTGATGGAAGCGGATGCAAAAACCACAGTGTAAGCAGGGCCAGATTTACCTCATATTGTGGAATAGGCTGCATAAATTGTAAGCTTACATACATTGCCTGCTTTATCGTCGATGTTGGGCTACTGTCTAGAAAGAAAAAAATATATATTTTTAAAATAATTAAAAGCTGTGATGTCAAAGTTGATATTGTGGCAGACATTTCATCATTGTAGTATTAACATTGTACAAAGATCAAATGGAGTTATGAATTTCAGAGAATTTTGGACATACGTGTTTTTTCCGTCATTAGAACGGCATCGCTTTTCGCTTTTATCAACTTATAGATTTTACTGTGGCTATGTGAGTGCTCAATTTTTTTCTTCCTTATTGTCATTTGTGCGACTTCTTCTTTTTTATTGTCATTTGCGCGACTTCGAGGCGATGCAGTCTGAGCGGTTACTTCTGTAATGCCATCTTAACCGAACCCGGTTTGCAATGGCTTACATTTACAAAAAGAGCCTACAATAGCAGAAATAACCAATTTAAATGAAAATTAACGTCCATGTTTCCTATAAATGCACAAATTAAATGAAAATGTTTAGTGAATAGTTTATAGTAAATTTTTTTTTAATTCAGTACATTTTCTCTTATCCATATTTTGTTTTAATGTCGCAAGTAATAATCTCAAGGTTTATTGGGTTTTACACGATTCTTTTGTGGTTTTGATTAAGTGTACTGTGACGAGCAGTACGAGAGAGGACCAGGCCTGAATTTTCTCTCGTCCTTCACTGTCATCGCTCCTCTTTTATGCTTCCGGAGCTCCTCCGTGAGAGATACGAGACCGGTGTAGCGAGCAGCTGACGCTCATTATCACTCGCGCCCCCGGCTCTCGCCCGCCCTGCTCGTCACATGTACTAAAACAAACATCGTCACGTGTCCTTGCTTCTCACCGCTGATTCCTGATGGTTCAGATTACTCCGAGTCGCCCCCTGTCTTTCAAATAATAGTACAACGGCAAGCATCCAGTCGCTGCGGTGTGCACATTTCACGACGGATCGGCGACAGGGGGTTTCACATTGCATGACTTTACAATAAGAAGAATCGCCAACAACTCTGTCTGGTCCGCAAACTACGTTTCACAACCAAACACATGAGATTTGATAAGGGAATAACTCATGGTCACGCGTGAGACTGGAATTGTTATTAAAAACATTAGCCAGCAAGAAGCTTGCAATCCTAGTTGTCTGTGCAGCGAAAAGCAGAAAAAGAAAAAAAAGATTATAGAGGAGGAAATGATTGGAGAGACACATGTTTCTAACTCCTCCCCAAACTTCCCACTGCCCTGTATGTGTCTCTCTCATTGGCTGTAGGTCATCGCCGATGTCGATTTCAGTCAAAACGCATTTCACACAGCAGGATTTTTAATCGCAGACAGGTCCATATATTTAGCATACCAAATATCTAATGCCATCGGCAACGCATCGATGAACGAGCACCGGTTTGCCTCTGATTTCGTACATTTGTCGGCGATCTGTCGGCAAGTGAAACTCGGATCTAATATTGTACAGTGTGAACTTGGCATAGTCAAGTCTAATAAAGTATCTAATAAGATACTTAGTCTTCTCCACTCCTCAAATACATTAAACATTAGATTGATCTTGTGGTTCTTGAGTAAAAAAAATGCTGCATTTATTCAAACAAACAGTTCTTTATTATATTTGCATTGCAAACAAGCAGAGACGGTTCAAACTGTGTTCGGCACTTCATTCACAATAGAGGCGGGGCGGAGTTATAAGGTTTGACTGACAGTTTGAGGATCCAATGGAATTACGAGGTTTAGTCACAAGCTCTTTTTAATACGTTTTATTGTTTAAACATTCACAAAGCCAACAGACAGATGTAAAGGTTGACCAATAGTATTACTTTATGGATAAAAATGAAATGGAAGATTAATATACTTGTTATAGGGTTAGCTGCCTGTATTTATGCATAGCTTACAGTTGTTTTTATTATAGTAAGTACATTTAAGAAGATATAAGACACTGTAAAATAAAGTGTAACCTAAAAATATATTAGAGAATAGATTGTTGAGATGATACTCTGCAATTTTATTTTATAATATGCTATTTTAAAAAGCTGATATTGCTAATTATGACCTAATTATTTATAAGGATCCAAAACATAATTGGAGAGAATTATCCATAGCATCTTCACATGGAAAATCTCTGTGATCAACGCAATTAGCCACTTCACAATCAGAAGGAGGATAAAGATGGAATAGCAATTAAGTATTAAGTAATCAAATACTCATTTAGGACATGCATGTATGCAAAGTAACTTATAGTTCACTTTTTAACACCATTGATTTGGATCAAACAAACAGCAAAAAGTTTGAAGCCACACTTTTCAGGAAAACCAACCTAATATGGCTTACTTATAGTTGTTGTGTGAATGTAAAGCTGGAATAGAAAGTATTTTAACTATTAAAAGGTGACACCAGTAATAGCAATGAGAGATATAATGCAGCTCTCTCTTGTATTTTTGTAATGTCAGTCACAGTTCATGTAGGACATGATTAGAAAAATGTGATCTGTATTCAACGTGTTCCTGAGAGAACCAACGTCCCACACTACCACGTTCCCTTCAAGGCAGTTTGGGCTGGTGATTTATTTATTCTGTTTCTATGAGAATTGAGATGGAAGGTTTGAGCAAGAACAGGCTGAGAAAGGCAAACAAGCTGAATGCAGAGAAGAACGCAGTGGTGTGCACGTCTCAAGGCACTCAGAGAAGCACTGACCTCTCAGAACAACTTGCCAGCACTGCAAGACGCCTGAACTTCCTCATCTGGCCTGGACGTCTACACTGTAATGAATTACTGTAAAAATTACAGCATTATTTTACAGCCGCTGGCTGTTTTTTTAATAATACAGCATATTGCTGTAAATTGCAATGCATTCTGGGGTCACGTGTTGGTTTGACTCAAATTTACAGAATATTGCTGTAAACTGATCCTTTGTAATTTAAAAAAAATACAGTTATTTACTGTAATCAGAAAATACAGGGAAATTCTGCAAATTAAATTACAGTAACACTACTGTAAATTTTACAGTAACTGGCTGGCAACCCTGCTGCCAGTATTATACTGTAAAATTTACAGTATTTTTTTAACAGTGCACTGTAATGAATTACTGTAAAAATTACAGTATTATTTTACAGCCGCTGGCTGTTTTTTTAACAATACAGCATATTGCTGTAAACTGCAATGCATTCTGGGGTCACGTGTTGGTTTGACTCAAATTTACAGAATATTGCTGTAAATTGACCCTTCATAATAAAAAAAAAAACAGTTATTTACTGTAATCAGAGAATACAGGGAAATTCTGTAAATTAAATTACAGTAACACTACCTAACATTTTACAGTAACTGGCTGGCAACCCTGCTGCCAGTATTATACTGTAAAATTTCCAGTAATGTTTTAACAGTGTATATACGCATACACATATTCATACATACAGTATATATGCACCCACGTGAACACGCACAAGTTTCCTTTTGACCTTTCTTACAGTTCTTCTCAGGATTGTCTTTCATCTGGCCATTATCAGGAGAATAACTGCTAGGAGTATCATCACATATCACAAGTATCTATTTCGGCATCTACGTCTGCGTCCTTATTTAACATAAATTGAACACCGGAGGTTATTTTTAAGCTCTTGTCACAGGGGACTTTTTTTTTTTTTTGTTTTTGTTTTGGAAAGGATTTATTATGGTCTGCATGGGAAATTGTTTTCCATCTACTTAATCACATAGCTTCTTAGGGAGAAAACAGTCTGTGATGCATTCTGTGAAGTCCTCTTTCATTTTGTTCAAGTTGTAAGGAATAAGGAGCATTTCTGTTCTCTCCTTTTCCCTACAGGACTACACATAGAGTGATTTTTTTTTTCTAACATAGTGACATACCCAAGGACACACTCTCATTAGCAAATCAAACATTTTGTTCAATAGTTACTTTCAACACAACTTTTTACTTTCAACTATTTGTTAACATTTAGTATTTGTTTCCTTTTAAGTCCTGTGCCTTTAAGGCTTCCCCTGCAGTGTTTGGGAATAACTTACTTAAAAGTAGCAACCCTTCTAACTTAACCAATAAACAAAAAAAATTCAAAAAATCATTTCCTCACCCTGATGTCATTCCAAACATGTGTGCATTACTTTCTTCTGTAGAACATACGTCTCATAAGAAGTCAATTTTTTAACATTCCAAAGAATGCCATTACTTCGAAAATAAACAGACTTTTCTTGTAGTGCTGAGGAAATGCAGGAACTTCAGTACACAACAAATGAGGTAATAGTCAAACATAGCTGAACCAAACAAACTCATAATTATCTGTAACCATAGAAACAAAGGAAATATGGGGAATTTAAAAAAGGAACATTAGAACTAATGAAATACAAACTAAAAGTCCATGAAAACTAAACTAACTGAGACTAATGGTAACATTGCGGCCTCGCAGAGAAGGCGCGAATGAAGAGGAGAGGGCGGGATGGTGGGGGTTTTGGAGCTGGAATGGCGACAATGATGGTGAGTGCCGTTTCAACAGATCCAGAGCAAAGCAGGGATGACAGCCCGCCGATGGATCCCAGGGCACAGATGGAGAGCCGATGGTACGGAGTGACGTCGCAGGCACTGGAGACCTGGGTGAAGCTGCAGCGACGAAAGTCTAAGGTGGAGCCAGAGTGCCCGGGGACTGAGGTGGAGCCGGAAGGAACCCGGTGTAGCCGTACGGGTTGAGGGATCGAGCGCAGCGGAAGGCTCTCAAGTCCGTGGCGGAAGTAGAGTGATGACAGTGAGTCAGTGGGGTGAGGGAACCAGGTGGAGGGTCTCTGGTGGAGCTGAAGGTGGGAGGAGCCAAGGCCAACAGGTCAATGGGCCGAGTTGGAGCGAAGGGATCAGCAGATGTTCACACGTCCCTGGGGTCCAAGTGTAAGTGTAAGTCTTTGTTCTATTTTTTTATTTTTTTGGTCTTTATTTGTTATTGTAATTAACAGTGTATCGGAATATCAAAACAGTTTACTTTTACTTTAAAATTGCCTAATAAAGAACACCAAATACTACTTAAATAATTACTATTACTCTATACAAATTTTTACCATTTAGTACCACAGCAAGGAACAAAAGCGCTGAGTATTTTGAGCCATTTGAGTTGCCGTAGTATGCCGTAGATCTCAAGCAATGCTGAATAATGTAGTCTTCCAGTGAGCAGTGATTCAGATCAGGGGTAGATGCTCTCCAGAGACTGGATAATGTCCTCCTTCCTGTCAAGTCCTGTGGAGTCTGGGAGGTCTACTGGGTGGTGATAGTTTGCCCTGATCCAGAACAATGACTTCAGCGTCTTTTTGTAATAAGAACAGGTGATGGCGAGACAACAATAGCCAATTGAAAAGTCCAAAAAGTGAAGCCTAAAACAGCGAATTGAGCTACATAGTCCATCTTTGGTTGTGGTCCGGTCATCTGTCAGCAGTTTATGCACCGACTGAAGATGAAGCAGAAACATGTTTTTGTCTTACCCTTATTCACTATGGAAAGTCTGCTATACGTGTTTTTTTATTTTAGACCAGGCAGGATTTTTTTACTCGCTAGTGATCCGTTATATCCGTAAATAGAGAAAAGTTGCTCTGACACATGTATGGTATGAGAGTTCCATCCTCTGGGGAATCACTGAGGGATTTGAATTATTGTAAAATTGATGCATTTTTATGACTCACCAGGTGAGTAAGGTTTTTTTTTTCCACAGATACATTGTAAAATGTTTATATAAATTAAATGTAGCTCTCTAACAGAGTTCATTGTAAAGCATTATCTATTGTGAAGGGTAATTTCATTATGGTTGTTGTAGAGCTGTCCTGGAATTTATTTTCAAGGAAGCACCGTGTCTATTAATGGGTATGGCAGTAATGTCTTCAGCCAGTCAGCTTAAGATCCTTTCCATCTAAACTGGTTAAATCTCTTAAGCCTAGAAGTGAATGATTTATGAGCAGTAGGATAGCCATATTCATATAAAGCACAACCAAAACAATGTTCTTCAAGGACACATTAGCAAATCAACTTTAAGTAGTAACTTTCAACACAACTTTTAGCTTTCAAATATTTGTTAAGATTTTATTTGACAGAAGTATTTTCCATTTTGACCCTGTTCAATTTAGCCGTAACCTGCCATAATTGAGAATCTCAGTGCTTCTGTGCCAGATAAACACTCCGTAGATAATCACTTTTAACTTTGTACACTTGCCATTTTTAGCATGTAAATAGCTGACTTGAATCTGTGAATGTCAAATTTGGATTTAGATTGTATTTTCAAAATTTGTATGGATTATTGTATTTCCATTTTGTCCAGTAATTCGATTACAGAATGAATGGACGCATAGATGAGACTCAGCACCAGGTATATAATGAGTTAAAGTCCAGCCACTCTCAAAACATTACACACATGAACAACTCAAGGGCTCCTTCAAAACCAATAAGTCTTAGATTATCCTGCCTCAAGGAAAAGCAGGAACAGAGACTGTGAAAATAGTTCTGGTCTCAAAATGGAGGACCAATATGAGAGTGTTGGGTGGCTTGGCCTTTGCACTTGATGTAGCATCTGAATGCAGATGGTCACACAGATGGTTGATATTTATATCGCAGGTTCCAAAAACTCATCCGGGTGGAAAGAGCTTTTTAAAACCGATTGGTTTGGAATACAATGTGCCACACTGTAGCACTAAACAATAACTCTGGCCTTCTGTCTACCTAAAAAGGGAGAGTGAGTCAATTGCTTTCTGATTTATCATACAAGTAATGACTTGTGAGTTTCTGTGTTAACGTTGAGAAGAACACAGTAATGTTTGGGATCTCTTTCCACGCAAGAAATTATAATATTTCCCAAGTGCAAAGGGAATTCTTTTTTTAAAAAGTCCCAAGGATCTATTTTAGTTTCGAGCCCTTTTTCCCTACACGCCTCGAGCGGCTTCATGATGCTAATTGTGAGATGCGAGTATACAGTCAGTAGCCGGTCGTGCCGCCGCGAAGACTTCCTGTCTCCTCCAGCGCGCACACACCTCTCTCTGTGACATCTTTCATAGACGTGTGAGCATTATTCTGACAAGAAAACGAAAAGAGACACATTTGCACTGAGGGAAGGAGAACGCATGTCTTCGCTGACCTCTGGGACTGAGACGAAGTTAAAAGGCTTCTGAAGAAACAATACGAACGGAAAAGTCTGTAGAAGTCTATTTTTAGGCAGCACTGGGATCTTTCGGCCTCAGAATTTCACGGCTCATGGATCTTTTATAATTTAATGAACGGGTGGCCTTCTGAGATTTATGGACGGCGGCTCAAGGCCTCAGTGGCCACATGGCTTATTGATCCACATCATTTTGTTTGTTTATGGATCAGCAAAGAGCATTCCAATTCATTTTAATAGAACAGGGTCTGGGTCGCTGCACATTTGCATCCAGCACCTTTTAATCTAATATAAAATCCCCTTCCTTTCATGTCACCTATATCATTTTATATTCAAGCATACATCATTAAGTGAATAGGAAGATTTTCCCACCCAAAATGTGTGTTGAGATAATGTCATGCAAAATGAATGCGACTGATTGCACAAATTATGCATCAAAGTACATGGTTATGAATTGAGGCCCGCTCAGAGTGGGTTACATTGGTGCCGTGACCCGGATGGGAGTGAGGTTTAGGGGGGTGAGTTTAATGGAGCTAGTAAAGAGCTGTGCAAGTCAAACCTCACTCCCCTGGCCACTAGCGACTGACACTAGAGGCTGTGGTCTTTAGGTTAGCGCGCCCACCTCTCATCCCGGAAAAACCTGCTCAGAGCGGAGTGAGTACAACCTGAGGGGTCGCACACATATACACACACACTTATAGTTGACCATTGACTGAATCTGACTTTGATAGAAAGGGGAGTGGGACTGGAAATGTCAAATCACTGACATAAAAGGTCCGCCTTGTGCTTTTATTACCTTTTATTTAGGGTTGATGGGAAGGGGAAGGGGAAGGGGAAAGGGAAAGGAGAAAGGAAAGAAAAAGAAAGGAAAAACAGAAAACCAATTCCAAACCTTCAGGGTTGTGATCAAGAATGCACGCTTTCAAAAGATGGACAGCAGCTAGAAATCGCATTCGACAGTAGATTAACACCAAATCCAAATTATTACACTTCTCAAACAGTATGTCTGCACAAAGTCAAAAAATGTCAAAAATGGTTGCGTTATTAAAAGATCAAGTGGTTAACAGGAGCAACTTTTCTAACTTGAATCTTGTATAAAAACTCATTCTAAAGGGTTTAATCTTCACGTATATCAAACAACTGCATTGCATTCAATTCATTCACTATTCCTCCTGCCCATGTATTATTCATAGTGATATCCATCCTATCTGAAAATGAATTCGGTGAATATTCATTCATGAACATCTTCTTGTTTTTGCTCTCTTTACATTCCTTCTACAGAACCTGATGGTGAACGGAGTTCTTCGGCACACTGAGACGACAGAGACACTAATAAGATGAGATCAACTGAGATTGTGGCCAAATTGAGTTACAGCCTCAGTGGAAGATCCTGCCACCAACCCCCAACTCCAACCCTGACCAGATGCAAACCAGCTCTTCCCATCCCGTCTCGGCTCTGGGGATGTCCAACTGGGAGTTTATTCACAATTAAAAGACAATAACATTTTCGCTCACTGTACCTTGCTGGTACAGTAATCTTCCCAACCCTATCCGGACAGCCGACTTTTCAAGAAACAGCTGAAAGCTCATCTCTTCCGTGAGCACTTTACCGCAGTCTGAAAAAATAAATAAATTTACTATTCCTTATTCCCTCCCTATAGCTTTTACTATACCGGACGATGGCTGAAACTTTGTATTAATAGCACTTCTCATGTTTATGGCCTCTTTAGATTATTGCCGCTTCTTTTGTTCCTCAGTTGTAAGTCACTTTGGGTAAAATCCTCTACTAAATGAATAAAAATGTAAATGTAAACAACACTCAAAAAAGATTTATGTATTTCAATTTTATTAATCCTTTTCAATTACACAGTTTTAGCATAAACTGATAAATGTAGCGTGATGGATATATTTATCAGTCATACATAAATAAAACAGGTATGTAGTTTCTGAAATAGTACTGATAAACTGAATGTGGGTTTTGAAATGTTGTGGAAATGGCGTTTTTACTGAACAGGTGAATAAGGTATTTTATTGAACAGATACATTTTAAAACGTTGAAAAGTAGCTCTCTAACAGAGTTCATTGTAAAGCATTATCTATTGTGAAGGATCATTTCATTATGGTTGTTGTAGAGCCGTGCTGGAATTTATTTCCAAAGAAGTAACGCGTCTTTTAATGGATAAACTTACTGTCATATCTTCAGCCAGTTAGATTAAGATCCTTTCCATCTTAATTGGTTGCATGTCTTGCCTAGCAGTGAATATTTATGGGCAGTAGGATAACCATATTATGGATATGTATATATATTTAAGTAAATTGTGAGCACAATATAATAATTAGTTCCCTTGATTTACTAAATGATGGCCATGTTGTACTAATTCTTTCCCTTGTTATACTTAAACCAACACAAAATAGTTCAACGTGGCCACGATTTACTACTACAAGGGACTGAATTATTAAAACGACTGAATAAATTAGTAAATCATGGCCCTGGTTTACTAAAATTTCTGGCCATGTATGTTCACATCCATGCCATATTCATCCGCACAGTCACACAAGAGCTGAAGCAAAACCAAAACAATGTTCTTCCGTAAAACGCATGCAATTTTGTTTTTTATCCAGGGGTCAAAAGTTGTGCACCTTTACCTATCTCTTGTTTCACAGCTGGGTATATTTAACCATGTTCAGTTTATTAACTGGTCCTATTTAGGCCTATATATTTTTGTGCAGGTTGCCAAACCTAACACCTCAAGCCCACTCAAATAATCTGAGCATATGAGTGTAATTTGCAAAATGGAAGCTTTTTATTCCTGCAAAGACTTTCGAGCAGCGGCAGCGACTGACTGCACAGCTTAGGCAACCTTATTGAACCAAATGAATGACTAAATTAATTAGCTGATTAGCCTTGGATTTAGATGCAAATTGAAAGCATTGATTCCTTAGCTTGTGTGTTGATAAGGAAAATATTTCTGCCAAATCCTCTTTCAGTTATAAAGCATTTCTGTCCTTTATGAATACGTTTACTGATGTGAGCGACTCTGCTTGTGTTAATTAAAAATGTCTTAATCTTTGAATCACAGACGTACAGAATTATCACCCTTTTTATTTATTTAATATTTTTTAATGCCACGTCAGCAGCAAGGCTATCTTCATGCTGAGAACAAAAGCCATACAGATAACAAAAAGCTATAATAGACATTTAAGATTAACGTAAGGCAAAAATGATACAATTCTTACAGGTGATACTTTTTTAAATACATCCGTTAAACACAATGTTTTGTCAAGGAAGTCATAATGGTGGTTATTTACCTTTTAATAAATAACCATATGTGCACCTAAACTCAAGGACTTTTATTTTGACAGCGCTCACATTCTATATCTTCATTAGTTTATGATCTGTTTAACTGTCCCTATCTAATACGCTATTTGATATAACTGATAAACAAAGAAAGTAAATGGTATATGGAAAACCAAAAACGGTATACCGATGTTTCTAGTCATGTTTCGCTTAGTACAAGCAAAGTCGTGTTGGATTTCCTTCTTATATTGTAAAGCCCTGGACTTCGGCGTCTGTCCATCTATCGTTGTTTTCCATGTTCGAGGAGAAAGTAAACTGTCACTGCGTCCGAAATCAATACTCCCCTACTATAAAGCATGTGAAAAACAGCACGCCAACTGAGTAGTATGTCCCAATACATTCAAAAAACAGCAGACAAAAAGTCTGTGGATGACCTACTACTTCGGGCAAGATTCTGATTCGATAGACTCTTTACTATCCCATGAGGCCATGGGAGAGGATTTATGAATGGAGGTGAAGTGACACAACTGACCCTGGTAGTTCACATGATAACGACAACATGATGGATGTAGTACTTCCAGATTACATTCATACTACACAGATTCATACTAAATACTTTTTTAACAGTCGCGAAGTAAGATTCAAATGTTGTACCTATTCAGGCAGTTTGCGAATTCGGATGCACCCTGGGCCTTATTTACGAAATGAACGTGGTGCATTTCCATGCAAAACTTGGCATTTATCAAAATAAACGTGAATGATGACTTCGATCACATCTCACGTCGGGACGTAAATTTTTGAGTTGAGTGAGTGGAGAATTGCAATGAGAGCATTGTGTTCATTCAGATCAGTAATTCTTAAAGTGGGGTCCGCCATCGCCCCCTAGTGGTCCGCGAAAAGATGACCAGGCAAGCTCTTAACCCGCACCGGATCGCGGGCGGGGGGGTTGACGTCAGTGTGTTTTAATTACAAAAAAATGGATCATTTGTGTTTGAATAATTAGTTTTTGACTTGAAACAGTTGCATATTAAACTTTTTTAAATTGAAACTTTTTTCTAAATTTAGTTTATCCTTCCTAATTTGTTGTTTTTGGGGGGCGTGTTAGAGTGGGATTCTGTAAGGTGGTCCTCAGAAAAAAAATTGGAAGATAAAGTGGTCCTGAAAAAGTTTGAGAAACACTGATTTAGATCATTTACCTGACCGGCAACCGAAGCTCATTACTCGATTATTAACCTTAAAGATTAGACTGTCAAATTGAAATTAAATTAGAATACATGGTTGTCTCTGACCCATTAAAAATACCACAATTATTTTTCCCCAGGGCTTTAGCTTTATGTATGCAAATAGCAGCATGAACAACATCACATCACGCACATGCAGCGCTTGTGTGAACAGAGAAAAACAGAATAAAATTAACTACAGCAATGCCCGACAAACCATGCGCTTTCACGCCACACATCATGTTCTCACGCTGTGAAAAATACATCATGGAGAAAAGAGGACACTGACAACGTATGAAACAGTTAAAAAAAAATTAGAAAGCAGTTTAAACACTAAATACCGTACATTGTCTCTTTAATGTGTCGCGACAGATTGCTGTAGCTCCTCGATCATCTCTTCACACTAGTTCATTTATAGCATCAAATAAACATGAATGAACATCAGAAGGAATGTTGATTCAACCACACGATATTTCAAGTTAACCAACGTTAATCTACTATAGGTGTCACACTTCATCACCACATGGACTTTCAGTTTGTTATTGTTTTCATCTGTCACATGTTCCTTTGTTTGAATTTCCCGCCACAATCAGTTACCATGGACACTCCACTAATCACCACAGCTGATCCTCGTCACTAATCTCGTTATCCCCCTGTTCTCTGTGTATATAAGTTCAGTCCTGTTCGTTCGTCTTTGTCTGGTGTTTTACGCCTATACTTGTTGTGTTCCCCTGTCTCCATTGGATTTACCTGTTTATATAATCGTCTTCTTCATTGTGTGTATCTGCACATCCGAACCCTGAAAATAGGCTACTCCCTGACAGCTTTGTCGGATAAGATGGTGGATTCGGCGTTATGATTGGTTAGATCGCCTGTCAATCAAACTGTTTGCGAAGGGTCAGTTTTTGGGAGTAAGATCGATTTCTCTTTCATGAGATTACTTCGTCTTGGCAGGGTTACAATTTTCTGTGTCGTAAACTCTAGGGGCGAGACATTTTTAGGGGCGTGATATTCAAATGATGCCACATTTATCAATGTACGATGAGATTAGCAGCATATTAATGTTTCATGAATGCCATGTGCCGTAAGATGATTTCTGCATTTGAATCTCCACACATTTTTATGTTAGATTGATAAATGAGGCACCCTTTTTTTTAAAACCTAAAGAAGGAGCAGGGTTGGGGAGTAACGAAATACAAGTAACTAGTTGCGTATTTAAAATACAAAGTTTGAGTAACTGTTTTTCATTACAGGTACATTTTAAATGGGTGGTAATCAGATTACAGTTACATCTGAAAAGTGTTTTAGATTACCAAAGTGATTACTTTGAGTTTTAATGTCATTTAAACAGCGATTGGTGATTCTCTGACTCTGACAGTCTGAAAAAGCAGAGTAAAGTTTCATGTTTTCGACTGTTTTCATGTTTTGTGAGTCATTTTATAATTCACTCGTCACTGCAACTTTTTTCTCATAATTTGTTTTTTCCCTCCCAATTGTGATTTTGCATTTCACAATTCTGACTTCTTTTTCTCAGAATTGCGAGATTTAAACTCAAAATTGCAAGTTATAAAGTCAGAATTGGGAGATATAAACTTGCAATACTAGTTTTTTTTCTTGCAATTGTGAATTAAGTATGTGAGTTTATATCTCATATATCTCATATATCTGACTTAATAACTCGCAACTGCAACTTTATATCACGCAGTTCTGAGGGAAAAAGTCAGAATTGTGAGATTAAAAACTTGCAATGACCTTTTTTTCTGTTTGTTTCACACTTATTAGTGTTCCAAAGTATTCTAAAGTATTTAGATGAAGTTACTAAACTTGAGTAATGTAACGAAATACGTTCCAAGTGACTTTTTAAAGCATGTATTTTGTAATCTGTAGTGAAATTCATTTGAGAAGGAGATATTTTAGTCCCCAACATCACCTTCCTACAACTAAAATCGTTCCCAGTTCCTGTGGTGCGAACTCGCCAAAGAGCGCGTACTCCCGCCAATAGTTAGGAACTATGAAAATCTTCCTCCGATGCGAAAGCCTCCACAGATGCCAATAAAGAACCTTCATTTTTAAGCGTGAACTATGTGGGATTGCAGGAGGATGGAAAGGCCTCTAAATCAACAAGTCAGCATTGGAGGGCAAACTCAAGCACAACCAATCGCTTTGGTTTGTCAGTCACTTCATGAATCAAATGGCTAAATGAACCGTCCAGCCTTGACCACAGAATAAGGTGCCTGTGATTTACACACTAACCAGGAGGTTCAGTCCAGTCAACAAAACCTAAGAAGCACTCGTGTAATTTACGGCTTCGAATAAGAAAATCAAACTTGGCGAATCCCATGAGTGAAACTGAAGAAAACTGGCAGAGCTGTTATTTCAGGCCACAAGGGTTTCCGCATGCAATTCACCTGAAGGGGACAGTGTGGACGGCAGTTGTCTCTTCCCTGGAGCTTTTCTCTGGGGTCATTGGGATTCGCCTGTCCATGTCGCCTCTTTCTCGCTTAAACTAGCACAGACAGCACTTTTCTTCACTGCTGTCTCTTAACCATCAGAATCATCAAGGTTAAAGGTGAGATTGCATTTCTGAGAGTTTCGACCCCGTGCACAACAGCAGTGTGATGAGCCGGGCAAAAAGGGCCAGCTTTCAATTTATGGAAGTGAAGAAAGACGAGATGACTCACACCTCCGTGTGTAAAGGCTCACGGTCACAGAATTTAAAGATAACTGTGAGGTTCACCTTTGCTCACCTCATAATTCCAGCAGAAGGGGAAATGACATCATATTCTCACATCTCAACAATAGAGGGAGCAGATGTTGTAATGTATGACGTGTGACATGCATTAAAATACACACTATTACATTAAATATTAAAGAAGCTAAATATAAAAGCTGGTTTCCACCACGGAATAAAACAATTTAAAATATAATTGAATTTTTTAACTTGCAATTCGGAGAAAAAAGTCAGAATTGTG
The DNA here is from genome assembly GCA_037194245.1 of Opsariichthys bidens. Classification (NCBI taxonomy): domain Eukaryota; kingdom Metazoa; phylum Chordata; class Actinopteri; order Cypriniformes; family Xenocyprididae; genus Opsariichthys; species Opsariichthys bidens. The sequence goes on along the minus strand of CM074278.1, from coordinate 3,429,195 downwards.
AAATGTATCCTCGCAATTACCATTTATTTTTAAGTGGCAGAAACAAGTTTGCCACTGTAAAAGCTAACAGTTGTTCTAACTAACCTTTATTAGTAAACTGACTTTTTATCTCACAATTGTGACTTCATATCTCACAATTCTGACTTTATATCTCACAATTCTGACTTTATATCTCACAATTCTGACTCTATATCTCACAATTCTGACTTTATCTCACAATTCTGACTCTATATCTCACAATTCTGACTTTATATCTCCCAATTCTGACTTTATATCTCTCAATTCTGACTTTATATCTCTCAATTCTGACTCTATATCTCACAATTCTGACTTTATCTCACAATTCTGACTCTATATCTCACAATTCTGACTTTATATCTCTCAATTCTGACTTTATATCTCTCAATTCTGACTTTATATCTCACAATTCTGACTTTATATCTCACAATTCTGACTTTCTTTCTCGCAATTCTGACTTTATATCTCTCAATTCTGACTTTATATCTCAATTCTGACTTTAAATCTCGCAATTCTGACTTTATATCTCTCAATTCTGACTTTATAACTCACAATTCTGACTTTATATCTCGCAATTCTGACTTTATATCTCTCAATTCTGACTTTTTATCTCTCAATTCTGACTTTATATCTCGCAATTCTGACTTTATATCTCACAATTGTGACTTTATATCTCTCAATTCTGACTTTTTATCTCACAATTCTGACTCAATATCTCACAATTCTGACTTTATATCTCGCAATTCTGACTTTATATCTCTCAATTCTGACTTTATATCTCTCAATTCTGACTTTTTATCTCTCAATTCTGACTTTATATCTCGCAATTCTGACTTTATATCTCTCAATTCTGACTTTATATCTCTCAATTCTGACTTTATATCTCGCAATTCTGACTTTATATCTCTCAATTCTGACTTTATATCTCTCAATTCTGACTTTATATCTCGCAATTCTGACTTTATATCTCTCAATTCTGACTTTATATCTCTCAATTCTGACTTTATATCTCGCAATTCTGACTTTATATCTCTCAATTCTGACTTTATATCTCTCAATTCTGACTTTATATCTCGCAATTCTGACTTTATATCTCTCAATTCTGAATTTATATCTCTCAATTCTGACTTTTTATCTCTCAATTCTGACTTTATATCTCGCAATTCTGACTTTATATCTCTCAATTCTGACTTTATATCTCTCAATTCTGACTTTATATCTCGCAATTCTGACTTTATATCTCGCAATTCTGACTTTATATCTCACAATTCTGACTTTTTATCTCACAATTCTGACTTTATATCTCGCAATTCTGACTTTTTATCTCACAATTCTGACTCAATATCTCACAATTTTGACTCTATATCTCACAATTTTGACTCAATATCTCACAATTCTGACTTTTTATCTCACAATTCTGACTTTATATCTCGCAATTCTGACTTTTTATCTCACAATTCTGACTCAATATCTCACAATTTTGACTCAATATCTCACAATTCTGACTTTTTATCTCACAATTCTGACTTTATATCTCACAATTCTGACTTTATATCTCGCAATTCTGACTTTATATCTCGCAATTCTGACTTTATATCTCGCAATTCTGACTTTATATCTCACAATTCTGACTTTATATCTCTCAATTCTGACTTTATATCTCACAATTCAGACTTTATATCTCACAATTCTGACTTTATATCTCGCAATTCTGACTTTATATCTCGCAATTCTGACTTTATATCTCTCAATTCTGACTTTATATCTCGCAATTCTGACTTTATATCTCACAATTCTGACTTTATATCTCTCAATTCTGACTTTATATCTCACAATTCAGACTTTATATCTCACAATTCTGACTTTATATCTCGCAATTCTGACTTTATATCTCTCAATTCTGACTTTATATCTCACAATTCAGACTTTATATCTCACAATTCTGACTTTATATCTCGCAATTCTGACTTTATATCTCGCAATTCTGACTTTTTATCTCGCAATTCTGACTTTATATCTCTCAATTCTGACTTTATATCTCTCAATTCTGACTTTATATCTCGCAATTCTGACTTTTTATCTCGCAATTCTGACTTTATATCTGCCAATTCTGACTTTATATCTCACAATTCTGACTTTATATCTCACAATTCTGACTTTATATCTCACAATTCTGACTTAATATCACAATTCTGACTTTATATCTCGCAATTCTGACTTAATATCACAATTCTGACTTTATATCTCGCAATTCTGACTTTATATCTCTCAATTCTGACTTTATATCTCTCAATTCTGACTTTATATCTCTCAATTCTGACTTTATATCTCACAATTCTGACTTTATATCTCACAATTCTGACTTTTTATCTCACAATTCTGACTTTATATCTCTCAATTCTGACTTTATATCTCACAATTATGACTTTATATCTCTCAATTCTGACTTTATATCTCACAATTCAGACTTTATATCTCGCAATTCTGACTTTATATCTCGCAATTCTGACTTTATATCTCTCAATTCTGACTTTATATCTCGCAATTCTGACTTTATATCTCGCAATTCTGACTTTTTATCTCGCAATTCTGACTTTATATCTCTCAATTCTGACTTTATATCTCTCAATTCTGACTTTATATCTCACAATTCTGACTTTATATCTCACAAATTCTGACTTTTTATCTCAAAATTCTGACTTTATATCTCTCAATTCTGACTTTATATCTCACAATTATGACTTTATATCTCTCAATTCTGACTTTATATCTCACAATTCAGACTTTATATCTCACAATTCTGACTTTATATCTCGCAATTCTGACTTTTTATCTCGCAATTCTGACTTTATATCTCTCAATTCTGACTTTATATCTCTCAATTCTGACTTTATCTCACAATTCTGATTTTATCTCACAATTCAGATTTTTTATCTGAGATAAAAAGTCACAATAATCCTCTTTTTTTTTCCGTGGCGGAAATGGGCTTCCATTCAACAGTATCAAGTGATAATAGTGATAAAATTAATTAGAACATCTATCAGCGTCTCTGGAATTTTCCAAAGTTTAATGTGCAATAATTTGTTGAACTTACTGTTTACATGCATTTGTTGTTTTTAAAGCAAATAGACTAATTATAATTGGTTATAATAGGTGAAGTGATTTTTTATGCTAAAATGAAACCATTCATAGTTTGATTAATCCTGAAAACTTACTAGTTAACGGTGTGACACTCTCAAATATGAAAAACATAACCACAGACTTAATATCCAGCATGTATTTGCTCTTTTCATGGCTTTACATATTTTTAGTCTTGTAAATACTGTTTGGGTGGGGGAAAAAATCTTTCTATGTACTAAAACATAATGCATAAAAATAAAATATCGTTCACAAGCTCATGTGGACAAGATTCAATATATCATCATTCCATACACGAACTCTGACAAAGCACACAGTTACAAAGTAAAGTAGTAGCATTACTAACCAATGTTTAATACACACTACTATTCAAAAGTTTGGAAGTCTCTTCTACCAAGCCTGCATTTATTTGATCAAAAATGCAGTAAAAAACAGTAATATTATTACAATTTAAAAATATAATTTATTCCTGTGATCAAAGCATCATTACTCCAGTCTTCAGTGTCACATGATCCTTCAGAAATCATTCTAATATGATGATTTGCTGCTCAGGAAACTTAAAATTGATATGAAAAACCCTGATCTATTTTTATTCAGGTTTGATTAATCGAAGTTTAAAAGAACTGCATTTATGTAACATGTTGAATGTCTTTACTGTCATTTTCGATCAACTTAATGTGTGCTTGTTGAGTAAACGTAGTCATTATTCAAAAAAAAAAAAAAATCTTGCCGATGACAAACTTTTTAACGGCACAGTTATTTCCGCTGCTCTGGAAGGCTTCCTGGAGCATGATAATTATGTCAAGAGTTTGAATTTGCGCACTCGTTTTCATTCTCTCATTCTCCACAGTGCATTATGTGTCATTCACTATATAGAATAGAAGAGAAAAGCATGCACAGGTGGGATTCAGTTCATGGCACTTCTAATTCATTTCTGTAGTATTTGGCAAAAAAAAAGTGACTGTACAACTCTTGACAGATATTCAATGAGATCACTGTAAAGTGCGTTGTGAACATGTGAACCAAGTTGACCATTGCACTTTTTCAAGTGGTTGGTATGAGAAAATCTTTGAAATATCTACTTCCTCAATTGCCAGCTAACATGAATGACATCTTCAGCAAACAGGGAAGAGACAAAACACATCTCATTACATTGACAGCACAGGTGGAATTATCTGTTTGGAAAATAAATGTCATTTTAAAGTCAACATGGGGATTTTTTAAATCTAATATTGCAACATATATTATAAATGATTTATCTGTGCACATCATTACTTTCTTAAATGAATGTGTCCTCATAATCTTTAATCAGAATAACTTGCAGCAACATCTCTGTTCTTCTTTCATAATGTGTTTACTGGTGTGCGGGCGGGGCGAACTGTCACTCACATGAAATCAGCCAATAGCAAACCACAACCATTCAATCAATTCCTCAAGGACAAAATCAAGTCATTTGTTCTTTTTCAAGAAGCTGTTTCACTTGGATATCGACATCAGGGCTGGCTATCTTACTTTTAAAATGTATTTCACTACAGATTACAAAATACATGCTTTAAAAAGTCATTTGTAACGTATTTCGTTACATTACTCAAGTTTAGTAACTTCATCTAAATACTTTAGAATACTTTGGAATACTAATAAGTGTGAAACAAACACAAAAAAGGTCATTGAAAGTTTTTATCTCACAATTCTGACTTTTTCCCTCAGAAGTTGTAATTGCGAGTTATAAAGTCAGAATTATGAGATATAAACTCGCAATATTGAGAAAAGTCAAAATTATGAGATGTAAACGGAAAATTGAGGAAAGTCCGAATTATGAGATATAAACTCAGATACTAATTTCACAATTGCAAGAAAAAAAATTTGTATTGCAAGTTTATATCTCCAAATTCTGACTTTATAACTTGCAATTGTGAGTTTAAATCTCGCAATTCTGAGAAAAAGAAGTCAGAATTGTGAAATGCAAACTCACAATTGTGAGGGGAAAAAACAAATTGTGAGAAAAAGTTGCAGTGACGAGTGAATTATAAAATGACTCACAAAACATGAAAACAGTGGAAAACATGAAACTTAACTTCACTTTTTCAGACTGTCAGAGTCAGAGAATCACCAATCGCTGTTTAAATGACATTAAAACTCAAAGTAATCACTTTGGTAATCTAAAAGACTTTTCAGATGTAACTGTAATCTGATTACCACCCATTTAAAATGTAACTGTAATGAAATACACTTACTCAAACTTTGTATTTTAAATACGTAACTAAGTTACTTGTATTTCGTTCCTCCCCAACCCTGATCGTCAAACAGTAGAAAAGCAATGACTGTCGCAACTACCGTTTCATGCAGATGCTCAAGCTCATTACAGCAGAATGTATTCTGATTGGTTCTCAATGTTTTTTTTATCGTTTTATCGATCTGGGGTGCGTTTCCCGTACAACGACGTAACTCTGATGCTATTGCTGAACAGATCAACTATCTGTTTCCCAAAACCATATTGTCGCAAACCTGACGTTTAGCCAAGTTGGTTAAGGATGTCACGCAAGTGGTGGAGTGGTGGAATCCATTTGAAACCAAATTAATGCTAGATTTTTTGGTATAAATTACAGACATGGCATGTGAGGACTAATTCTACCAGAGTCCGTTTGAGGCTCACTCATCAAAAACTATTGCAAACTAATATATGTAAATGCAATTTGCATGCATTCGAAATAAAAGATCTACATCATACTTAATGTACGCTCGCAAGTGCACATGTCAGAAAAACAAGAAACTGTGCTTCTAACCACAGCTTGAGAGCTCGCAGTTTGCGAATGGATGGTTTTGGGAAAATGCAAAACGTTGAACTATGTATGCAATGTCAGTTAGCTCACAATGCTTTTGGGAAAGTGATCCCAACGATATTGTTTCTCTGTGCTATTATCATTACAGTCGTGATGTGAACTCTGCTATTCTTTAATACTGAGAACGACATTTTAGAACTATATCTTTATTATTATATTTATAGTGATCGTCCCTGGCGTCAACGAGCATTTGCTCAGTAAATATACGGCCCAAAGGAATTTCCCATATTGATTTTTCACAGTTGTTTCACTCCCACTTTGAATTACGTGTTGTTTTAAAAGGAAATCACTCAGCGAAGTCTAAACAAATCAGTTTTATTTCACAGTGTGGTAAAGAATGGAAAGAGTTAAGCCCAAAAAAAGTGACAGTGCATCAAAACCTCAACAGGATTAAAAGATTCTTTATCTCCAAACACTCACACAACTGCAGAGACTCATTAGACGGCCCTGCAGCATATGATACTGAAGATTATACGATTTACATTCGCTCCTAATGAACGTACAGCAGAGCCGCTGTTTCACAATCCCTTTGTATGCTGAGCTTATTCTTGTGAAGTAACAGCCAGTGCTGAGCTAAAAATAGATTTCCTCTAGTCTGGGGTTCAAGGAGCCATGAATTCCTCCTCACAGTCTCTGAAAATGCAGTCAACGGACAATTAAAGAGGAAAGAATGGCTTTTTGTGGAAATACCAAAGGTTGCTGGGTCTTTCCAGGCAAAAGAGATTTTCAAGGTTCGCTATTTAACATTCTCAGCAGCCGTGTGTAGATTACGCCGGGAGTCCACAGTCTCCCCACAGGTTTCCAGCACTCACACATTAAAAAAAAAAAAAAAAAATCAATAAATCCACCCTCGCTCACAGACTCTCATACAGATTATATCCAGAGATAAGGGCGCATATGAACGATTTGTGACACTTGAATGTGAATCAGTTGACAGATAATGTGCATGTAATTGGTTGTTTCAAAGGCTTTGTGCTGGAAAATAGCACAGACGGTGTTATTTGATGTCGGTTGAATGATAATGACAGTCTTCGGTCTTTCTTGCGCAATCGCCACATGAGTGCCATCCTAAACGTGTCAGATTTTTGTGATATACATATATTCGGCAAAACACCCTGTGAATAGAGAACGTGTGAATTGCCTAAAGGACATCAGAGGGGAGAAAAACATCTCGGATTATAGCCGTTTAAATGAACAAGTCCCAGACACAAAACCTGCCTCTCTTTTTTTTTCAGTCTGACTATTGGTTCTGGAACCAGTTTCATTGATCACCAAAATAAATCTCCATAGATTTTCTTCCTCTGCAAGGAATTTGGGATGTTTAACAGCAATACTTCTGGATTTTGGCAGAGTGGAGAGCTAAATCAAATCCCTTCAGTCCAAGGCCTCCCTCATGTCGGCTCAAATGCCATTCTGATTTAATTCCCCCATTTTTTACCATTTATTTCTCATAATGCATCAGTCTTTTTGTCTCATTTTCTCTCTTACCCTACATTTCACCCATAACGTCTTGAACTTTCATGACTCAACTTTTTTTTTTCTCCCCATCTAGACGAAGCTTAATGGGTTTCACCACTCCCTTTTATAAAAGTGAAATCCAACAGCTGTGACAGCCATTGTGGCTCTTTGCCCATAGGAGGTGAACACGTCAACTTCGCCGGCATGTTTTCCAATCAAACAGGTAAGGAATCTGACAATAGCAGCCTGGTCGCTAAGTAGGGACGAGAGGACTGGAAAGGGTAGTGCTTTAGGGCTGCATAAATTGAGGCAAGAGCCTCTAAAGTCGTGCGATGGGGAGAGAAGAGCTTGCAGGCTGAAATTCAGCACTCATTTAAGTGGAGCTCTCCTGCTGGGATCTGAAAGCGCTCTTTGAGGAACTGTTGTAAGAGCTAAGTCTTGTTCTACTTTAATGCTTCTCGCGATTTTCAAAAGAAAATGAAAATAACAGCCTGTTATGAAGCGTGCCTTAAAGATCTGAATTGCAAAGTTGTTATTGTAAGTCTAATTTTTTACTCAAACTCACAGTAGAAGGCTGTTTGAGGATCATTCAAAGCTCTTATGGGCCACATTTATACATAAAATATAGCATGTATGCAATGAAATTTAGTTGTTTTTCTTTTTCCCTGGAAATTTCCTGGTTTATAATTTTTAATACGCCCAATAAATTATATACTTTACAAATTAAACATACTTATATAAAGACCGTTCTTGTTCTAGTTTCTGATTGTTTGGGCCACCTTTGAAGCTGTTGTAAATTAGGCAACTCTACACTTTGTTGACTCGTTTCTGAAGAATTAAGGTCTGTTCACAACTATAACAATGATATAGTTCTAAATGTAACCCCTCTACCCGCTCTGAGCGGGCCTCGGACCCGGGTCTTCCGGCATGGGAGTCGGGCGCTCCAACAAGGAGGCTAAAAGCTGCAATCTCTATCATCTGTCGCTAGAGCATCTCTTGAGGTCAGAGGAGTGAGGTTTACTCGCACAGCAACTACTAGCTGGCCTCCGTTACACTCACCCCACTAAACCTCACTCCCACCCGGGTCACGGCACCAATGTAACCCCTCTACCCGGGTCCTACTCAGCCCGCTCCGAGCGGGCCTCGAACCCAGGTCTTCCGGCTTGGGAGTTGGACGCTCCTACAAGGAGGCTAAAAGCTGCAACGTCTATCATCTGTCGCTAGAGCGTCTCTTGAGGTCAGAGGAGTGAGGTTTACTCGCACAGAAACTACTAGCTGGCCTCCAATACACTCACCCCACTAAACCTCACTCCCATCTGGGTCACGGCACCAATGTAACCCCTCTACCCGGGTCCTACTCAGCCCGCTCCGAGCGGGCCTCGAACCCAGGTCTTCCGGCTTGGGAGTTGGACGCTCCTACAAGGAGGCTAAAAGCTGCAACCTCTATCATCTGTCGCTAGAGCGTCTCTTGAGGTCAGAGGAGTGAGGTTTACTCGCACAGAAACTACTAGCTGGCCTCCGTTACACTCACCCCCCTAAACCTCACTCCCATCTGGGTCACGGCACCAATGTAACCCCTCTACCCGGGTCCTACTCGTCCCGCTCTGAGCAGGCCTTGAACCTACTAGCTGGCCTCCGTTACATAAACATAAAAGAATAGCACTGTCCGCACACCACAGCTAAAGAAGGATATAGAGAAACGACATTGTTGGAAACACTTTCAGAACGATAGTGTTGAATGATAAAACACTGACAGCCAATCAGAGCAATCTAATTTAAAATGTCTGACGACATTCGCGGTCAAGTTAATCGCCGAAGTCCCGAAGCCACTACTGTTTGACAAGTCAAACTCCCTTTTCAAGAACACTTTAAAGAGAATGGATATATGGAAAACAATATTGGTCATACCTTCGGAATAAATTGATGTATTGATGATGTTTTGCCAGGCAAGCAAACTGTAACATAAAATTACCTCAGGTATCCAGCGCTAGATTGGACAACATCGTCTTGCTTCCTTTTAAGTGGCAGAGAAAAAGATTAGGCGTAGTTTTTATTCCACTACAATGACTTCGTCAGGGAAATTCACTGTTATTTAGATCGTTTGCATTAGCTAGATGCACTCGAAACAGCATGTTGAGGACATCTGCTGGTTAAAGCCGCAAATGCAACTGCAAAAAGACACTGAAATCTCTGCGCTTAGAATAAACTTAGACCGTAAACAACGTTGGTGTGGATGCAAATAGTTATCTTTATATTCATCGTTATTGTTGGGAATGGGCCTTTGCTAAAGTTGAGTTCAAGCTGAATAAATTTGGTGTCAATTTAATTATTAGTATTTACTGTATTTATTTAATGAATAAAATATGTTTTAATGGACTTGCCATTTTATGAAAGCAATAAGCTTTTAATTTTAACTCATTTGAACCAGATTTTTCACATGGCTTCACTTTTATGGCTTAAAACGTATCACTTTTTGGCACTGCGACTTTGTTTTATACATTAAAATATCACAACTGCTTTTCCTGTCCGAATTTCTTCTCATATTAACTTTAGCTGCCCACCCCAGGATTGCATCCTAGTAACGCCACTCAGTAAGAGGCATCCGCTGATCCCGCTGAGCCAAAAACTCCATCAGCCACTCTCAGACATTCACACTTGGGTTTCATAAAATACAAATGACATCTCCGCATGCCAGCAGACATGGAGCGTTACGAGAGCAGAGCACTCTCATTAAACGCTTGCCGTCTCTTTGCTCATTATTCACATCAGAGGAAAGCAGGGCTGCACTCAGACGCTCTGCTTCATGGGTTTTGTCGTGTATACTCTAAAACTTTATATATTGGGATAGGCTAAGAGAAACTACTTCTTACAAGTGAGTAATTGCTACTTTGGGGATTTTGTTTCAATAGCGAGCTCAATGAACTGTGCATGAATTGTTTATAACATCATAAACTGAATATTTGTTTTTGCTGTATAGACTACCAGTCAAACATTTGAAACCATTAAGATTTTTTGAGAGAAGTCTATTATGCTCACCAAGGCTGCATTCGATCACCAAAACAGTACTATTGTGATTTACTGTTTTATATTTGAATATATTTTATGATATAATGGCATTGCTCAATTTTCAACACCATTACTCTAGTCTTCAGCATCACATGATCCTTCAGAAATCATATGCCGATTTAGTGCTCAAGAAACATTTCTTAGTTTTTTTTTCAGTTGAAAACACTTAAAAAATATTTCCATTTCAAAAAATGCTGTTGAACGTTTTACTCATAAAAGAATCCTGACAAAAATCGACCGAAAACAACATTAAGCATCAAAAACTGTATTCAATAATAATAATAATGATAATGATAATGAAAAAAGATTCTTGAGCAGCAAATCAGCATATTAAAATGATTTTTGAAGGATCATGTGACACTGAAGACTGGAGTAATAATACTTTACAATCAAAGGAATAAATTAATTTAAAAAAAAAAAAAAATTGTGAGCTTTCAAAAACATAAAAGGATATTGATTTCATTTCAAATCATTCCAACACTGTAAAAAAAAAAAATATTTAAATTTTCATAATATGTTATTACATGTCATTTTCATCAAATCAATTTAGAAAATGAATATGGCTCAGATAACATGATACTTTGCATTACTGTTGATTAAAGCAACATTGTATTAACTGAAACTTTATTAACTCAAATTTCATTGAATTCAAAATTTTAAGGCAAAACGGTAACCTACTGTACTTTGAGTTAAACCAACAATTCGTTTTAATAGCGAAACTGTTGTTTAAGTGACACGCAATTCAAAAAGTGATCTGCTTATAAGCAAAGATCATTTTCATACACAGCCGTCACTCGTTGCAGATTTTCTGTATCAATGCAGCCTCCTGTTCACCTGGCAAACACACACACACACAGATTTGTGGGCCTGCTACAGTAGGTGAGTACTGGCCATGTGCCAGCAATGCAGTCTTCCTCCAGCCTGGCTGAAGACTTCCCTTGCTATAATGTGAGTGATTGCTGGCTGCAGGCGCTCTCTACAGGAGAACAGGAAGGGTCCAAGACTCTGGATGAGAGAGCCGTACACCACATTGTGCCAATGAGACATCGGTGGCCACTGTTTCAATGATTGTGTTTGAACAATACATGCTCTAGGTTTCGAAGAGGAAAAGCTCTGTTTGTTCTTCTATCGGTATGTGTCCGTTGATGCAGAGGGAAGCATAAGCGTCCGTTTCCAATTCATTCTCTATGGGAGCTGAGCTCCAGGCTTATGGGATTCCGGGATTGACAGTGTGAGTGGAGCAAGCGGTGAGTGCATCAGAGTTGTGGACAGGGCTGGGTAGGTTACTTTTAAAATGTATTTCACTACAGATTACAAAATACATGATTTAAAAAGTCATTTGTAACGTATACCGTTACATTACTCAAGTTTAGTAACTTCATCTAAATACTTTAGAATACTTTGGAGTACTAATAAGTGTGGAACAAACACAAAAAAGGTCATTGCACGTTTTTATCTCACAATTCTGACTTTTTCCCTCAGAAGTTGCAATTGTGAGTTATAAAGTCAGAAATATGAGATGTAAACTCGCAATATTGAGAAAAGTCAGAATTATGCGGTATAAACTCATACTAATTTCACAATTGCAAGAAAAAAAAACTAGTGTTGCAAGTTTATATCTCCCAATTCTGACTTTATAACTTGCTATTGTGAGTTTAAATCTCGCAATTCTGAGAAAAAGAAGTCAGAATTGTGAAATGCAAACTCAAAATTGTGAGGGAAAAAGCAAATTGTGAGAAAAAGTTGTAGTGACGAGTGAATTATAAAATGACTCACAAAACATGAAAACAGTGGAAAACATGAAACTTAACTCTTTTTCAGACGGTCAGAGTCAGAGAATCACCAATCGCTGTTTAAATGACATTAAAATTCAAACTAATCACTTTGGTAATCTAAAATACTTTTCAGATGTAACTGTAATCTGATTACCACCCATTTAAAATATACCTGTAATGAAATCCACTTACTCAAATTTTGTATTTTAAATATGTAACTAAGTTAACCCTGGTTATGGATGCTAAAGGTCAGGTGACTGATAGTTGCATGCCAAAAGTGCAGTTTGTAGTGCATTTGGTGGATAAATTGATAAATATTGCTACAATTTACTTCAGATTTAGCAAAAAGGTGCTATATTTACACACACCTGATTGATCCCAAGCAGAGCTAGTTTCAAAATAAGAAAGAGGGAACAGGATGTTCACGCAACAGGCTGACACGCCACATGCTGCAGCCTTGACAACACACCTAACTTCACAGATGCTCATGGTTGGCAGGGTGACCTCCGGCCCTTCATCAAAGCAACACAGAGAAAGTGACATATGCAAAGTATAATTGTGCATGTCAGAATACTAAAAATAACTGACTTACTGAAGAACAATTATACCTTTAACCGGCTTTAATTGCCGCTGTTGTGCTGAAGTCCAGAATTAGCACAGTAGATATTTAATGCTAAATTAGCCAGATACATTACTAATAAATGGAATTATCACTGGATAACAACCTGCTACACCAGTGTGCAAAAAAGGAAAAGTTAAAATTGGAAGCAATTCTATGGTTTCAGTTTTAATGGGGCTCAGCCTCGAAGTCTACATCTACAGTCACTTCTTTCATCAAAGGTTACAAGAGGTCACATGATCATATCATTTAGAGAGTTGTGATAATCATGTCCACAGATCTAGAGGGCTTGAGATGTACGATATGGTCTAGCAACACCTGTAGTCAGGATAATGAAGCCAGACTATGCACAGGACTTCTCCACAAGCAGAAGCATGTTTTGAAGATACTCAGTTGAAAGATGAGTCTCTGCTGAAGCTGAGGAAAAACTGTGGGAACTCAGAGGTTGCTGTCAAAACAAAAGTGGAGAAGGTAGAACATGGAGATGAATGAAGAGGACACAGAACTGATCCAAATATAAATCGATAAAATCAGATCTGGCAAAGAGGAGAAGAAAGAGGAGAAGAAACAGGAGAAGAAACAGGTGGAGGTCACAGAGAGAGAGAGAGAGAGAGAGAGAGAGAGAGAGAGAGAGAGAGAGAGAGAGAGAGAGAAGCAAACAGAGGGAAGGGAAATAGAGGAAAGAAAGAGGAAAGGAAAAAAAGAAGGACATAAAGGAAAAGTAAGAGAGAAACAGAAAGACAGAAGGAAGAGAAAGCAAACTGAAGGAAGGAAAAAGGAAAAATAAACAAAGGGAAACAGAAGGAAGGAAGGGAAAAGGAAACGGAATGAAGGAAGGGGTAAAAAGAAACAGGAGGGAGTTAGGGAAGAAAAGGAAAAGGAAGGAACATTAAAGAAAGGGAAATGTAAGGAAGAAAGGAAGTAATAAGGAAAAGTAAGAAAGGGAAGCAGAAGGGAGGAAAGAAAAAGGAAACGGAATGAAGGAAGGGTGAAAAGAAAAATAAGACAAGGAGAAAGAAAGAGGGGAAAAGAAATGCAGGCAAGAAAGGAAAAAGTATCATGTAAATAAAGGAAAAGGAAATAAGGAAGGACGGGAAAGGAAACAGAAGGAAGAAAGTAAAAAGTAACAAATAAAGGGACAAGGAAACGGTAAGAATTAATAAAGAAAAGTAAGAAATTGAAGCAGAAGAAAGGAAGGCAGGACGGTAGGAAGGAAGGAAAGAAAGAAAGAAGGAAGGGAGGAAGGGAGGAAGGAAAGAAGGAAGGAAGGAAAGAAAGAAGGAAGGAAGGAAGGAAGGAAGGAAGGAAATAAGGAAGGAAGGGAGGAAGGACAGAAGGAAGGAAATAAGGAAGGAAAGAAAGAAGTAAGGAAGGAAGGAAAGAAAGAAGGAAGGAAGGAAACAAGGAAGGAAGGAAGGAAAGAAAGAAGGAAGGAAACAAGGAAGGAAGGAAGGAAGGAAGGGAGGGAGGAAGGAAAGAAGGAAGGAAGGAAGGGAGCAAGGACAGAAGGAAGGAAATAAGGAAGGAAAGAAGGAAGGAAGGAAGGAAACAAGGAAGGAAACAAGGAAGGAAAGAAGGAAGGAAGGAAGGAAGGAAGGGAGGGAGGAAGGAAGGGAGGAAGGAAAGAAGGAAGGAAATAAGGAAGGAAAGGAGGAAAAGGAAGATGCCTGAAAGAAGGCAAAAGGAAAGGAAAGGAAAGGAAAGGAAAGGAAAGGAAAGCGTTTACTGCTGGATTGCAGTTATAGAGAGAAATGAGAGGGAAGAATAGAGTTTAAAATGAAAAGAGAGCAGAGACTGTTATTTCCTGATCCACTCGCTCTCATCTCCTCCAGCCCAGAGAAGGAAACATCACGCCCCTGCATTACCACTGCAATGTCAATGAGGACTATATATCATTGACTGTATGAATGGATTTATTTGTGCATAGTTCTTGCAAGAAGCTATTTAAAGGCTGAGCAGCAGCATTCATTTGTTTTGCAAACCTCATCCCAATTCAAGCACACAGAGCAAAAGTCTTAAATTAGCTTCAGGCACAAGACAGTAACTTCAGGCTTTTTTTTTTCCTTTCACGTGTGTATATTTTTACTATTGCTCATATTTAGAGTTAAGAATTCGAACAAAACCTTATTACCGAAGAATTACACTTCATAACTCACATTGTGCTGTTTGTGCTACAGGCGTAAATGATGTCTAAATGGTGAGCTATTACTTTTATAAGCATGCAGCTTTTGCAATGTACATGATAAAAAAGTGGGACCATAGAACACCCCAACAACCATATAGACCTAGCAACATCCTGCCAATCACACACAACACCCTAGTAACCACCTAGCAATTCCCTGTAGTAACCTGCAAGAACATCTTGGACAACTTTACAGACACAATATAAATAAATTAATAAACAAAATGCACACACACACAGGGAAATGAAGCAATCCTCCACCACAGTCTATAAAAAATTAATTTAGGTAAAACATTAATCAATGTCAGTGTTTAGATACACTATTTTGCTAATATTCTGAATTAGATATTATTTTTATTATTTTTATTGTTGTTTTTATTTTTTTTAATACATATTTTCTTTATTTATAAGTATATATTGTACTTTATTAATGTTTTTAGTTATTTTACTAATATTAAATAAATAAATAAACATTTCTGACATTTTCTTTATTTATAAGTATATATTGTACTTTATTAATGTTTTTAGTTATTTTACTAATATTAAATAAATAAATAAACATTTCTGACATTTTATTTGATTTCAGTTAAAATCTATTTTATTTCAAAAAAGATTTTGGTTGACAATAATAACCCTGTAACCCCTGTATTTATGGAAATAGCCCATTTGTAGTTTGTATAATTTTTCATGCTGAAAAATTTGATATTATTAACCCCGTTGGCAATCACCCAGCAACTTCCGCATAGGCAAGCACCACTTCCATTTTCTTCAAGCCGTGCAAAAAATATTTTTAAGAATGTTATTCCATCAGTTTCGGACTGCAGGAGTGACATGCAGTGACACAAAGCTATAGCGACAGAAAAAGAAAGAGTTTTGCCCTACGCCGTTTGCAGCACCACTAGGTGAGCGCACACATGGCCACGCGTGGGCAGGGACTGGGCAGGAACAAGGCACAGACCGACTAGTAAAAATAGCTGCCCTCCCTGGCCTCTCTTTCTTCTGCCTCCAGCACTTCCACTAATATTAGTAAATACACAGAGCTCACGGCCAGAGCAAACACACAGCGCACTAACTCACGCCTGGGGCTCGGCTCTCTCACAGCCGGCATCTCCTGCCTTTAACAAGGCCTCTGCTGAATCTCCTCACGCCGTAATGAGCAAAAAAGACTGTGGAGGAGAGCTTTAATGACGGAGAGACTGAGAAATGGACCGAGAGAACGCTTTGATTTATGTCTGTTAACGTAAATGTTTGCATTCCATGAATGTGTCAGTGTGATTCACCTTGCTGGCAGTCGTGGTGCTCCCCTGTAACACAATGCTCAAAGCTTGAGCTGTTATTATAGAACAGTTCACCTGGGAACGTAATTCTATCATCATTAATCATCTAAACCTGTATGACTTTCTTTATTCTATGGAGCACAAAAGATGTGGACAGTTCAATGCAAGGAGCAGTTAAGCTCTCACAATGCCAAAAAGAACCAAGACTCTGTTTCCACCTGGTATTAAGATGCTTTTTGGTCGATCGGATCACAAGTAGACGAGGGAGACACAATCAATCTCTTTTGTCAGCCACTTCTGTCCTGATTTCTTCAAGGGGAGGGTCTATGTGCAGGTAAATCAATGGGATTTTTTTAGATCTTTCAATCTAATGGATGAAATAAGCACACACAATTTACATATGAACAAAACCAGCTGACGGAAAAAGACAGAGAGAGCAGTAGCTTTCGTTTCTGCTCCGACACAAGCAAAACCATGGCAAATGTGGTGAGAAATGATTCTGGATTGATTCTGAGATTTTCCGAATGCAATGTGATTCTCTCTCAAATCGATTCGGGGCTTAGTTTTTAATAGCTGATGGCACGGTGCGTTTTGGAAACAGACGTACACCTGCTTGCTTCCAATTCCTTACACACAACACTTGAACATTTTATAAAATAATCATTCATAAAGTTCGAAAAGGTTGAAGCGAATTACAAGTGGGCGTTTAAATTATTCTCGCGTCATTAAAGCATTCTGTGGTGCAAGTGCATTCTCAGACTCAGTCAAACGCTCGAGCACTCTTCAGCGCTCTTCTTCATGAGCATTTGAGAGTGTGGTTTAAAACTAGCCTCGAGCGTCATCTACTGTTAAAAACTAAGCTCAGAATCTATTCCAGAGAGAATCGCTTTGCATTCAGAAAATCTTGGAATCGAGTGATGCATCGATTTATTGGCCCAGCCCTAATTGTAAGTTTTTCGTATTCAGCCGACAGCGATTAAGGGGATGTACTAAAATTTTTTGCAACACCATTGTCAAAACGATCCCCATTCACACGGATCCGCAAAAGCGATTAAGAACGCTGCATTACGCTTGCAGGCCAGTAGTTGGCGATGCCACTTTGGGAAGAAACACAAGGCGCCTATTGAGTGAACACGTCACTGTTTTCACAAATTCACATTTTTGTAGTTTACACAGACGATAACAGATATGGTATGAATAATATGTGATATGATAACTCAACCCATTTTCAAAAGTTTGCGTTTTTAGGCCCTCAAAATGCCATTCATGTAAATTATTTGCCAAAATGCAAAAATATTTTCAGTTTTAGTTTAAAAGTGGTTTTAGTTTAAAGAGAGTAGGCGGTCTTTTGTGGCTGTTCGAACGCATTTGACCACATGAATGTTTACACTATAAAAGCAATCCGGTTAAATACGTTTCCAACCACCTCTAAAAGGGGTCAAAAGTGGACAAGCACAAAACATTTTAGACCCTGTTCACACTTTTATTTTCATCCACTTGTTCACACATGATATCTTAATGGCAGGTGTAAACAAGGCTTTAAAATGGACTATTTTCCAGGGTCATTCAATACGTTTTTTTCTTCTCTTCTTCCTGTTGTAGCGGTTAAGGAACAATGTTGCATTGCCGATTGCGCCACCTTCTGGATTGTAGTGTGGATCGCCTGTGATTGACTGTATGAACCGTACCGTGACGTCTGTACCAGGATGAAAACATATACCTTTACACCCCTAACATATGCACATATTCAAATTGCACAAATGAGATTTTAAAGATACGGTGCATCCAAACTTTTTCAGTGTGAAATGACTTTCGGTCTGTTCACCCACAAAACTAGACATCTTAGAATGCAGCACAGAACTCTGATAAAAAATAAAACAAAATGCATTTAAGATTTTGAAGCTACAACAGAAGTGACTTCAGCTTCGGTTTGTTCACACAAATGAATTACATAAAATACAGCTCAGAAGTTGTATTAAACCAGTTTTTGGACTGGTTCTTGGTCACCATTCATATTCATCCAGCCTCGAATTCCGTCTTCTAATGAAGAAAGTATAAGACAAACCATACGCTTTTATTTTTAAGGTAAACTATCCTTTCAAAGTAGAGCATTTATATTAAATGATGAATGTGGATGTCATTGAACTTCACTAAGTACTTTCTCTACTTGATTATTAGACTTGCAGATGACTAAAGCACCCGGAGAAACCGCTACAAATTCCCAGAATTTATCCCATATTTGGCTTCTGAGCTCAGATATTTCTCCATCACACGGGGTTTAAAATATTAGATCAGTGAAGAAACAAGGAGTCCTCCTTCACTCTGGAGTCGAATATTACAACATGCACTGAAAGTGAAATTCAATAGAACAAAATTATATCATTTCACAGGAACATTTTGTAATGACTGCGAAGAAAGCTAAATAACCAGGGCTGATGCATATCTTTTGTTTGTGTCCCTAGCCATTTTCATGAATATATTATTCAAATCCGACTGAATAGCTTGTGAATACAAGACTGAGAGCTGTTTCTTGAGAGACCTTATGCAAAAGCTGAACCAAAGCCGAAATGTGTTTGCGTTTCCTATGAAAGGCCATACATCATCAATTTCAAATGGTAAACGTTAACCTGTCAGTAAGCATTTGCTGTTATCCAGGGTGGGCATGGGGGATTTATAGTTGCACATGATGGCAAAAGAAATCACTCCCATGTCTTTCTCACCTTGATGCAACAGAAGGCTATAAAGCGAGCCAGGCTCCAGAACACAAGCACCGTTTCGTCTGGGCCAGATAAGACTGTCTCAAATTGAATCGTCAAAGAGAGACAATATTTCAATAAAACTACAAGACAAGAGGAAACAATGAAATAGCATATTGCAAAGTCATATTCATAGTAGACTGCGTACAGCAAGGAATGAAGACAAAGATGAGTATTTTATTTGAAGGGAGTTTTACAACAAACAAACTTTGAAGTATTATTGCCACATTTGTACCATTTAATGAATCCATTTATGAACTAAATTATGAACCTTTTTTTTTGTCCTATAAATTCCATATTGCATATTTCTTCACGCTTGGCTTGTTTGGTTTGATTACAATGAACTCTAGTCCTTGTTCGGCACAAAATATACGTCATAAAAGCCATTTTGTAGGTTCCGTTTTTAAAATGACAGTGTGAACGCTAAGCGTACCAGGACTAAATGTATCGTTTTCTGTTTGGTCTGGACCAAAAGAACCAAGAGAACCAAACTACAAGGTTGAACACACCCTAAAGTTATGATTGAAACTGAAGCACTAAAAGTTATTAAATCATTCTCAGAGGGGCTCAAGATTTGACTACTTTAAGTAAGACGGACCAGAGTCCAATCAGCACATTATATTTTGTCCTCCCGAAATACCCGGAGCGCCATTCATACCAAAAAATCCACAGGCTGCTCCCATAATCCTATAGATTCAGTAATTGGATTTTTTTTTTTTTTTTTCAGAAAATTGGTTTCTGGTTTGTCCGACTTGATGAGAATGTCAACTTTTGTGCTGTAATGAGGAAGTGAGAGGTTACTTAAGGATAGAACAGGTAAACTGTGTCTCAAACATATTAGAAACTGATGTTTCTTTGCAGGTGAGTAATGAGGAGGAATGGATAAATGACTTGTGAGCACACTAACAAAACCAAACACAGCGAAGGTCAGACGTGTTGTTTTTTTTTTTTTTCTTAACAGTGCCGATTATTGCCAGCTGAGAAGGGCTAACATTTTAAAATAAAACCTCTTGACCCAAATCTGATATATAAATAACCACATGAACACCAAATCCACCGTGCTTCATGACAGCCAGAAACCTAAATCTTATTACATCTTCACCATGAAGTCTGAGATTTAGTTGTAATATTTCAGAACACAAAAACAGAGAGCAAAACAACATTAAACATGAAAGTTTGCTGAAATATTTGGACGGATGTTTCAAGTTGAAAATGTGCAATATGATCAGATTTAGAGAATCAAAGCTAAAACACATAAAAAGTTTGGTTACTCAGTTTATTTTAATAGTCCACCAACTATACATTCCACTAACTACAAGAACAACTACATGATTAACTCTCATTAATTTGCAAATACATGTCAGCTAACTCTCAGACTGTTAGGTTTGGGTTAGGGTTATAGAACACTCTAAAAATTCTGGGTTAAAAACAACCCAAGTGGGGTTGAAAATGGATAAACTGGGTTGTTTTAACCCAGCGGTTGGGTTAAATGTTTGCACAACCTGCTGGGTAGTTTTACTTAGCTCAACTATTGTTTAAAAATGACTGTATTGCTTGCTTAAAATGAACCCAAAGCATGTTGGAAACGAACATTTATTAATACGCTTCATAAATAATAATTAAACAATAAACTTTTATGAAACTGCTTATTAATAAATGTTGCCTCTAGTAGTATTATGTGTCTGATTTTAAATTTCCAAGCTATTTTGGGTTCACACAGCCAGACATATAGCAAATTTTAAACAATTATTGGGTTAAATAAAACTGCCCAGCACGTTGGGTAAACAAAACCCATTTTTAATTAAACTTGGGTTTATTTTAACCCTACATTTTTCAAAGTAAGTAGGGTTAATATAATAAGCTGATACGAGGTCAGTCATTTACTTATATTCAGCAGAATGTCTGTTTTTTTGGAGTATTAAAATAAAGTGTAAGCAGAAGTTAAGCGGACAGTCTACTAATACTCTAATGACTGCTAGGTGCAATATAGTTAGTAGATTGTGTTAAGTGGACTATCGAAATAAAGCGTCACTAAACGTGTAATTCTAAATTTTCCACACCTGTGATCATGTACATTAAATTATTAAAAAAAAAAAAAAAATAGACAAATTTCTACATGTTGCTGCACTACCTCTTGTGGCTGAAATATTGCATACTTTAAACACATTTTAATACTAAACACTGTTGTATTATAAATAACCTGCATTTACGGTTTAATTCATGCCGATACAATGAAACTGTGATGCATTGTCACACTGTACCTCGTCTTCTTTAAAAACACCACAGCCTCTCTGTCACTCGGTTGCCATGACAGCTTATTCTCGGAGGGCATTTCACTTTAATTAGAGAGAGAACCTCGGCCAGGGTGCGAGCCATCTCTTCCTGCATATCTTAAATACATCAGTGAGGAATGGCTCAGGGAACCGTGTGATTATCTTGGACGGTATCTAATTGCACATGATTATATTTTCTGCATAATGGCTGTCTTATTCAATGACCTAGAATCAAAGGTGCGAGTATTGAAGTGAAGTACCTTCATTTCTCTCAGATGATTGAGAAATCAGGCTCTGATGAGGCAGAATGAAAAAAGCAACGTTTGGGAATAAGAGAGAAGACAATGACGGAACAGGACGGGATGAAAAATGATGGTGGAAAAACAAAAATGACAACATGAAATTTAAACAAGGCATTTAAAAAACGGACAAGGAAGATATTAATTGACAATCAGGAAATCTTAACATGAAAAAGAAGCACACTTTTTTTTTAGCGGTGACTCTGTATGTTTCTATGGCATCGCTGTCGAGGAGTAATGAGCTTGTGAAGAGAATGTACTTATTATAGAGTTAACGGAAGTTATCATGGACATTGTAATCTTTGAAACGGATGTCATGCATATGGAAGTTTGTTTTTGCCACTAAATAAAAAAAGTTAACTTTTTATCTTCCAATTGCGAGTTTACAGCTCACAATTCTGATTTTTTTAATCAATTGGGTGGTATAAAGTCAAAATTTCTATATTTATAACTATTGCTATAGTTATGAAGTCAGAATTGTGTGATATAAATATTTTTTATCCCTCAGAATTGGACTTTATAACCTCACAATTGTGACTTTCGGTTTGGCAATTCTGACTGTGATATAAATTTCAACTCTTTTAGATATAAACTCGTAATTCTGACTTTATTTCTCATGATTACGAATTTTAAATCCCGAAATTTTGAGTTTATAACTCGCAATTGCGAGAAAAAAATTGTACCCATAGTACAATTCTGTCCATCAGCATTTTCCTAATAATCATATTACTAAAAGAATATATTTGGGGACAATATTTTGGCGACTTCTTATCTTGCAATTGCGAGTTTACAGCTCACAATTCTGACTTTTTTAATCAATTGTGTGGTATAAACTCGAAATTGCTATTGCTATAGTTATAAAGTCAGAATTGTGTGATATAAATCTGTTTTTTTCCCTCAGAATTGGACTTTATAACCTCACAATTCTGACTTTTTTTTCTAGCAATTGTGAGTTTACATCCGGCAATTCTGACTTTTTCTCATAATTGCTAGTTAAAAAATCAGAATTGTGAGATAAAAACTTGCAATTCTGATTTTTTTCTCGCAATTACAAATTTAAACCCCGTAATTGCAAGTAATAAACTCTAAAAAAAAAAAGTCAGTATTGTGAGATAAAAAGTCACAATTCTGATTTTTTTTCCTCGCAATTTCGAATTGAAATCCCGAAATTATGAGTTTATAACTCGCAATTGTGAGAAAAAGAGTCAGAATTGTGAGATAAAAACTCGCAATTCAGATTTTTTTTCTCACAATTACAAATTTAAACCCTGCAATTGCGAGTTATAAACTCGATAAAAAGTCAAAAAATTGGCTTTTTTGTTTTTTATTCAGTGGCAGAGACGAGCTTCATTCATAAATCCGTAAGACCTTTCCTTCATACTGTCGAGATACAAACTGGAAGACAGAACCGCTTATAATAAATAAACACAGATTATTGGTAAGGCCTTTAAATAGTTACAGAACAATAAGCTGCTTTCTGAGCTTCAGGGTGACAAATGCATGAGGGAGGAGATGGTGGTCTTAACGTGGCACATCCAAATGGGACACCTCACGGTGTGAGCTTGAGCCAATGCTATTCCAGTCCTGCTCCTCTGAAGAGTGCAGGAATGACCTACATAGTAAATGATTATCCTTTCATTCGTCCCTCCCTCACTCTCCTTTCCTCTATCCCTCTATTCTGCCGGGGCCGAGAGGAGCAGAGGGCAAACGCCCCACTTCGACTGCAGAGGGCAGATAAAACACCATCCGTCTCAAATGAATCCCCTCACCCAACACACACCATCTCTTTCTTTCACACGCTGGCTTCTTCCCTCCCTATCTCCAACTCTCTCGCCCCCAACTTTATCAGCGCCCTCTTTCCCCATGTTTCTCACACTCTCTCAATCATCTTTGAGGAGGATTAAGTTCTTCATATGCTGCTTTCTATCACTTCTCTCTTTCCATTACCTCACCCTTATCTTCTTCCCACTCTGGCCCCCTCTCTCTTATTTCTTTGCCCTAATTACCTTTCCTCTTTCATCCTTTTGGCTTTTCCCCATCCAAGTTCTTCTAGTATTTCTCTCTAATTCTCTTTTTCTTCCTTCTCTTTCTCTGATTTTTGGTGTTTCTCTCCTCACCCTCATGTTTACTCCTGGCTGATTGAGTATCATCTCTGTTGTGCTTCATGCCAGGTTGAGTTGGCCCCTTTTCTCGTTCCTGTTGTCTGAAATCTATAAATAACGCTTCATCGTGCGCTGGCCGAGCCGAACACGCTGCACTCAGAGAGATAAAAACTTTATTTCCTGCCCGTAGGGAGAGAATTACATGTGGACGTAAGACTTTGACTTAGTAACCAGTTGCATTTCCGTTTTTGTAGGAGGCTCAGTTCAACTATTTTTCTTCAACATTAATATTTGAGTTCACAATAAGTTTTAGCTTCTTTTTTGATGATTATGTTGATGCATCGTACACAGGGTTGGGGAGGAACGAAATACAAGTAACTTAGTTGCGTATTTAAAATACAACATTTAAGTGTATTCCATTACAGTTCCATTTTAAATGGGTGGTAATCAGATTACAGTTCCATCTGAAAAGTGTTTTAGATTACCAAAGTGATTACTTTGAGTTTTAATGTCATTTAAAGAGCGATTGGTGATTCTCTGACTCTGACAGTCTGAAAAAGTGGAGTTAAGTTTCATGTTTTCCACTGTTTTCATGTTTTGTGAGTCATTTTATAATTCACTCGTCACTGTGACTTTTTCTCACAATTTGTTTTTTTTCCCCCTCAAAATTCTGACTTCTTTTTCTCAGAATTGTGAGATTTAAACTCACAATTGCAAGTTATAAAGTCAGAATTGGGAGATATAAACTATGTGAGTTGACATGTCATAATTCTGACTTTTCTCAATCTTGCGAGTTTATATCTCATAATTCTGACTTTATAACTCACAATTGTAACTTTATATCTCTCAATTCTGAGGGAAAAAGTCAGAGTTGTGAGATAAAAACTTGCAATGACCTTTTTTGTGTTTGTTCCACACTTATTAGTATTCCAAAGTATTCTAAAGTGTTTAGATTAAGTTACTAAACTTGAGTAATGTAACGAAATACTTTACAAATGACTTTTTAAAGCATGTATTTTGTAATCTGTAGTGAAATACATTTTAAAAGTAACCTACCCAGCCCTGATCATACAGCACATATTTATACTTTATTAGGTACACCTTGTTGGACCCCATTGAGAACTGCCTTAATTCTTCATGGCAGAGATTTTGGTCCATATTGCGCGATAGCATCACACATTTGCTTCTAATATGACAATATATTAATTAAACAGGCCTATTTCTATAGAAATTGCTTATTTTGATCTGTTGATATGAGGACAGTCATTTGAATACATAATGTTATTATACAAATTTGTTGTTCTTTGCTGTCAGATATGATTCTGAAAAAATATTGATTGTCTTTAAGAACTTTAAGGCTGTTTTTATCTGCATATATCGGTAGATCTGCATGCACTGCAGAAATTTATGTCCAAGCACAGTGAGAATCACTTTACTTAAAAAGTGCATCTAAAACTAAAAGACTACTCCTGAATCAGCAGTCATGCACTGTTTAGGAAAAAAAAAAGTTTTGTTCCACCAGTACATTCAGTTTTTTGTCTTTTTTATAACAGGTGTGCGTAGGCTGAAACTAGTAGAGGGAGATCTCCCTGTGCATCAGTGCAGTGACTCACCCCTCTCAAAAGATTCGAATAAAAAAAGGAAAACCGAATGGTAAGGGAGAAAATGCCGACAGCAAGGCGTCTTGCCTTAAATTCTGAAAACAATGAAATGAAAGAACACGAAATGGTGGGTTTCTCTTTTTTTTAGTTGTCGTACTTTTTAACTCCTCTGTGTAATGCAAATAGACACAAATGCCTTAAGTTCCTTGATACTGGCAGACAAAGCACTTTAGGAAAAAGAGGCAGGAAAAGCCCCTTCAGCTCAGATCATCTGAGTGTTACCAGTGAGGATGGGCATACATTAACTGGGATTTGCTGAAAGTGGAACATGAAAAGGCTTGGAATGACTTTGACTTGTTAATGGGCAAGAGCAAATGCCTTGTAGCCCACAAGCCATGCCATGTGGGGGCCACATTCTCAATTGACCCTTCTGCCATACCCGATAAGCTCTCTCACGCCACACATCATGTTCTCACGCGGTTCTCATGTGTATTTAAACACTAAATACCTTACAGTGGCTCCTTAATGTGTCGTGACAGATCCTTCAAGCGGCTCGTGAAGCGATCATCTCTTCAAACTAGTTCATTTATAGCATCAAATAAACATGAACATCAGAAGGAATGTTGTCTCAAGCGCGGAAAGACGTGAGTACACACAATTTTTCAAGTTAAACAACGTTAATCTACTATAGGTTACTTTGTCTGATTAATGGCGGATTCGGCGTTCTGATTGGTTAGATCGCCTGTCAATCAAACTGTTTGCGAAAGGTCAGTTACGCATTAATGTGACAAGTATTTTTTCTTTGTGCTTCTCCCTTTGTCATCTTTTTTTCCTGCCCCCAAAAACTGATGAATAAGCCAACATCCTGCTACACACGTTAACTGATTTTCAAGTCATTTATGTACTAAAACTGGAAATGTTTGTAGTTATTATAAGCCTGGGATGGTGATGGGTGTAACGCTTGCAGGAGCATAAATGAGACGGCTGACAGGGCAAAATTAATTTTATTAGTATGCATTACCACAGCTCATTTTAAACAGCCTGCCCTTTAGAATGCAGTTCTCCTGCCTGTGTGATGTGCACAGTTCCTAAAATAACACTAGTATTGCATTTATTCATCTGAGTGTAGCTGATCTGACTTTAAGCACAGAGGCTATATGAACGAGTGATTTCACACTGATTTAAGCACAGAAATAACCAGATCTCACTTGAATGTATGTGTTAAGTCCCATTGTGTAAAAACGCTGTAGGCTACTAGGCGAAACCACTCCCCTGGTTTGTGTCTTTCTATAAAACATAGATTCTATAAATAGTGTTTGCTGCTCTGCTATTCAGTTGCTGTGATTCCAGATCTGACCCATGGGGTTTTAAGGCTCTAGGTGAGATTATGAAAGTATGAAAATAAGCTGGTTAAAAAAAAATAATAAAAATGAATACATACATAAAATAAATAAATAACACAACCACTGCAGGTCATAAGTTTTATTTTCTTTCTTTTTTTCAAGAGAAAGCATAAAAATAGCTATGGCATTATCACAAGAGCAGGTCACTCAGGACCTGGCTTTATGGATTACATTTTAAAAAAAAAATTCAAAGTTGTAAATAAAACAAAGATTGATATAAATCAATCATATATATCACATGACATTTAATTCGATCAAATATTTTAGTAAAATTTAGTAGCAAGTTCTGAGTGAAGTAAATCCAACACAATTTTTTTTTCAGTGTGCAGGGCAGATGTCATATTTCGTAAAGATGTCAAACGGACCTGTACTTCAGAACCAAGAAGTGTTGGGGAAAGTTACATTTAAAGGTGATTCACTAAAAAATTGCGTTACTCCCTAAAAAAGTAACTAATTGCATTACTTGGTTAGTTTTTATGAAAAATAATGGGTTACATTAATTTTGTGTTAATTTCTCTCATCTGGGTTGGGCTTGCTTTTTTTTTTTATAACCACTTTTATTTGATTTTTTTTTTTTTTTTTACATGACCATGTTCACACAGCGCACACAGTATCTTTGCACTTACTAGTGATTTCTCTCAACATGGCAGCAGGAGAGTTGTCAGTCAATAAATGGGAAAACAAAGTAACTTGCGTTACATATCTGAAAACATCTTGCAGTTGATGGAGATTTGTGGGATGCAAATCCAGGGCATGAAGCTCCCGTTCCACCACATCCCAAAGATGCTCTATTGGGTTGAGATCTGCTGACTGGGGGCCATTTTAGTACAGTGAACTCATTGTCATGTTCAAGAAACCAATTTGAAATTATTCGAGCTTTGTGACATGGTGCATTATCCTGCTGGAAGTATCCATCAGAGGATGGTGGTCATGAAGGGATGGACATGGTCAGAAACAATGCTCAGGTAGGCCGTGGCATTTAAACAATGCCCAATTGGCACTAAAGGGCCTAAAGTGTGCCAAGAAAACAGTCCCCCACACCATTACACTACCACCACCAGCCTGCACAGTGGTAACAAGGCATGATGGATCCATGTTCTCATTCTGTTTACGCCAAATTCTGACTCTACCATCTGAATGTCTCAACAGAAATCGAGACTCATTAGACCAGGCAACATTTTTCCAGTCTTCAACTGTCCAATTTTGGTGAGCTCGTGCAAATTGTAGCCTCTTTTTCATATTTGTAGTGGAGATGAGTGGTACCCGGTGGGGTCTTCTGCTGTTGTAGCCCATCCGCCTCAAGGTTGTGCGTGTTGTGGCTTCACAAATGCTTTGCTGCAGACCTCGAATGTAACGAATGGTTATTTCAGTCAAAGTTGCTCTTCTATCAGCTTGAATCAGTCGGCCCGTTCTCCTCTGACCTCTAGCATCAACAAGGCATTTTCACCACAGGACTGCCGCATACTGGATGTTTTTCCCTTTTCACACCATTTTTTGTAAACCCTAGAAATGGTTGAAAACTGAGCAGATTGTGAAATACTCAGACCGGCCGGTCTGGCACCAACAACCATGCCACGCACCAAAAATTGCTTAAATCACCTTTCTTTTCCATTCTGAGATTACGTTTGGAGTTCAGGAAATCTGTCCCTATGAGGTGACCCAATTCATCTACAATAAATTTGCTTTTCTGAGGCGGCACCCTTTCAGAAGGTCCATCTTTGAACCTTATTTACCCCTACAGTATAAAAAATTATTTTTACAGCCTAACTTATGCAAATGATCCATAAGTTACCAAGTCACTTCAAAAACAACGAGAACCGCTGTAGATTGTAGCATCATTGCAAGAAAGTTTTGTTTTGTTCATAAACTTTCAAACAGCAGGGCCCCGGGCAAACAATTGCACCCCAGGCAAGAAAGTTTGCTACAGGGCATCTAACTCGAGTCAATTCTGATTCCTGCCCATGTACTGCATGATTATTCTTGACACAGAACAAACTATACACTTAGACCATTTAATGCCTTTGTTTCTTTCCTTTGTATAGTACTTTTGTAAAATGTATGGGGTTACACTACAGCCTGTACAGATGTAGGTGAAAATGCACTTAAAATGACAGTTACTGCATTGTTCTTTTTGTGTTTAATAGTGCATTCAGTAGTTTGGCACTAAAGTTTTACACACTATGCAATAAACATCATAAACCTGTAGACTTAAATGACATGACTACTGTACTAATCATCGTTTTCTTTAAAAGATTTTTTAATATGGTGCATTTCCAACTTAATCTCTTGAAGAAAGTAACCATGTTTTCAAGGTGGCAAATGAAGGTTTTTGAAGAAAACATTCCAGGATTTTTCTCCATATAGTGGACTTCACTGGGGTTCAACGGGTTGAAGGTCCAAATGTCTGTTTCAGTGCAGCTTCAAAGACTCTACATGATCCCAGACGAGGAATAAAGATCTTGTCAAGTGAAATGATCAACCATTTTCCAAAAAAAAAAAAAAAAATATATATATATATATACTTTTTAACCACAAATGCTCATCTTACACTGTGCTGCGATGTGCCACGCATTACGTAATCATGTTGGAAAGGTCACGCGTGCCATAGGCAGAAGTACTGCAGTTAGGGTGAAAAACTCCTCCAGTTCAAAAAAATCCAACATCGTGTTTATACCTTTTTTTTTTTTTTTAAAGGATTGACTTGGTTTGCATGTCGCTTTTGTAAAACTTTGCACTTGGTCGGTTCCGCCGCCTACATTACAGTAACCAAACATGACATTACGCAGAGCAAGTGTGGCTAAAAAGTATAAAGTTTTTTTTTTTTTTTTTTTCCGTAAATGTCCGATGGTTTCTCTATATAAGACACTTTTTCCTCATCTGGGATCAAGTCTTTGAAGCTGCACTGAAACGGACATTTGGACCTTCAACCCCTATATGGAGAGAATTCCTGGAATGTTTTCCTCAAAAACCTTCATTTCTTTTCGACGGGAGAAAGAAAGACATAAACATCTTGGATGACGTGGAGGAGAGTAAATGATCAAGAAACGTTTAATTCTGAAGCGAACGAATCCATTTCAAGTCCAAACCTAAACAAACCTTTTTTTCCCCAAGCATGTTGGAATGGGGAAGCCCTCTAAAGTGAGTTGCATTGTACAGTATTAAACTATATTAATATTACATATGCATTAAATATTTTATCACATTAAACTCCAACGAAACAAAGAATAACCTCTGTTCCTTCTGTCTCTCCTCTGTTCTTCTCCTCTATCGATCTCCAGATACCTGAGACTTCCTGACCCCCCTCCCTACATCCAATATGTCCAGCAGTTCCACTGAGCACTTCCTTTCTGCTCATGCTATGTGTGGATTCCAAGCAACAATAAAGCCCCATTGATTTTTCTCCTTCCCTCCCCTCTGAAGGACAAACAAAGGGCATCTGCCGCACAGGAACCTGGGACTTAGTTAGCTCAGCAAGCCTGACAATCTGGGCGCACACCTTCAGCATGTGTCAATCAGTCCTGGCATATATGCATTCCATTTAACAGGGAGAAACTCTATTATGATAGCGACAGAATTAGCTGTGCTTATCAGAGGTGCTGAAGTGACTTACAGGCTTAGGGACACATGGTTTGTTTACTGTTTCCACTGACTAAGAGAACTGTTTACATGGTACACATGATTAACAAACATCCCGAATATCCCTCGGGCAATGTCGCCTACAACAGGTGGGAAAAAATGGCTATTAATAAATTGAGGCATTTTGCTCTTGTCGCTTAGTCATCATCATCTAATTAATTCCAACAAAAGCTACGCTTTTAATGGAGAACTTAAAGCCGAATGGCCTATAATATAAAGATGTAAGCATTTCAACTCATTAAACTGATTATATGGTTTTAATGTAACGTCTGTTTGGAGATATCGGCATGCAAACACTTTATTGCGACCTCTCCATCAGTTCTTTGTGCAAATCGACACTGTACTGAAGCAGTTCTGTGAATCACTAAATATAATAACTCTGAAAACGCCACATAATATGTGGAGCTCTTTTTCTTTACTACATAAAAGTGCTAAGAGCCACTCAGGGGAAGAGAGCGCATGCGCTGTGTCAAGATAATAGAGAAGGCATCGAATAAAGCTTCTCTTAGTTAATGGAACAGAGTCAAAACAGCTAAAGATGAAATCAGGGCAGGGAACAAATCAAGGTTAACCACCAAATGGCACTAATGAGTGTATGAGCACCACTTCCAGCAAAACAAACCATCCACTGACCTCTTCAGACCACTCGACTTTAATAGCAAGGGCCACTCAAAATCCTTGTAGATTGTGAGAGAATGGACGAGATGGACAATTTGACCTCTTCCTGATGGGAGTGTTTCAATTAGTGGCTTATCTCTAGACGAACCTCCTCATCTTCCTGCACTTAATTACCTTTGAAATATGTGGCCACGAGCAATTCACGGGTTCCCATGGTGAGCGGTCCCTTGAGGGAACTGTCTGCAGTGTGAGTGGGTAGGGATTCTAGTCAGGAACTTGGTTGTCACCTGTCATAACATGTGGATGGCTGGCACACTTTGGTTGAGGACCACTGCAAGGTTGAGGACTTTTTTTTTTTTGGATGTACGTAGACAAATTCAGCAAGCGACCTTGACATGACGGCCTGTGCTGGCCTGCAGCACTCTCAACATGGACAGTGGGCGGTAGTCAGTCCACCAGCTCTAATCTGTGATGAAAAATGACACAATCGTTCTGTTTGAAATGCGAAAGGGAGAAGTATTAACATTGACGTGCACTTCAAATACAAATACACCAAATATTCAAAGAAAAATGCTCCCGAGATAAATTCATAGCGGGTTATTGTTGTGGATAGCAATAGACGGATACTAGAAAGGTTTGCTCGCACGAGAGAACTGTTCGCAGATGAAATTGAGTGAAACAAAAAGGTTAATAGCTGAGCAGAAACTGCAACAGAACATAAATAGATTTTTGTTATAGTGGAGAGAACATTGATCGGCAGCAGTCGGCTCGTCGTGTGCATTCCCATCGTCTTTGCCGATATCCTTCCATACAGCGCATCTGTTTGTGTTCTGCAATAAAAGACAGCATTGTATACAAGAACAGTCGCCTGCCTTTAAAAGGGGAATGATGTTAACTTTTAGAATTCAATGAAACTAGCCTATATTTTAATTTATATTGCTTACAATATATGTTCAATACCTGACATTTACCTCTCAAGAAGATCGAACTTTGCAAGAATTCCACTTGCTCTTATTCTCTTTGTGACAACACTAGTAAACACTTTAAAGAGGACTTGAGGGAAAGAAACCTGGCATGGTCATTTATTTCTCTGTGGCCCTGAGTCGTGGTGTTAATTGTAGGTCCTAGTGGAGATGTGAGAAGAATGAGGACTATAGCGAGCAAGAGAGAGCTTGGCCTTGTGGCCAATTGTTGTATTTCTAAATAAAGCATAATCCTGGGTTCCAGAAACAAATAATAGATCACCAAACACTGCAATGAAAAATTCCCACTAAAATTTGTGGATGATGGCCGAAGAATAATGCCCAAAGAATGAGCATCAGTCAGAGTAACTGTAAGTAGTTGGAAGAAGGGATGATAATTCAAACAAGCAAGTTATACAACCCTAAAATGTAGGGGTGTAACGGTACATGCATTCTACCCGGACGTCACTGCAGTCAGACGATGAACACAGTCAGTCACAGGCGAGTCACACTCCAATCCACAAGGGGGCGCGTATGGCAATGCAACGCTGTTTGCTAACCGCCACAACAAGAAAAAGCGCAGAAGAAGAAGAACAGACGATCTATGCAGAGATATGTTTATGTGTAATCTCTCAAGCAGTGTTTCAACCGCGGAAAGATATCAATAAAACAGCTTGAGAATAATATCTCACGCAGCATTACATTTACCTCAGGCAAGTCATTCAGTGTCCACAGCATGTTAGTTCACAAGAGAAATTAAGCATTTCACTAAATATATGCACTAAATTAGCTTATATATTTATTATATTTACTTTACCTCTTGGTAATGTCTTAATTAGTTAATATGTGTTTAAATAAATTTGTCATGGAAACAAGTCATGACAGTAACTGTGTAAAATAAATTATATAATAATTATATTTCAAAAAACGAATTGAAGTATATTCAAGTTTATTAGATTTTTTTTCTAGATATATATATTAGATTTTTCTTGTAATTCAATTTAGAAGTTAATTCGAAACCTGCCTTATGTGCAATTTATGTTTTTTTTTTTTTTTATTTGAGTGTTGATTCTTATATCTAAAAATAATTAGTAACTGAATTTAATAGTTTGGGCTCTGTTAGTAATTGTAACCTTTAATATTATAATTAATGTGCATTAGCTGATATAGATTTGTTTTAACCTTAAGAAAATGCTAATTATAATTGAATTTATTTAAAGAGAGAGACACAGTTTGTTCAATAAACCCGTTTAAATAATAATTAAAAAAAAAGAATCAAGAAGAACAATTTTATGTTTAGTTTTCTCCCCACCTGTTGTACCGTGACCTCAATACCGAGGTATGTACTGAAACCGTCATGTTTGTGTAGCGTTACACCCCTACTAAAATGTCATCTAGGTTCAGACGTGAGTGTAAGATAGACCAGATCTTCTTATTTGACAGTGCCAAACAGGAAACACAGGTAATGCCGGCACATGTGAGGAAGTCTGGTGTTTATACCTCGCTGACATCCTCCTCTTTTACTTTGGCCCTCATCTTGCTTTTTCCATATATAATCGTCATATTTCGGATTGGAGAGTTTCCAGCTCTGGAAACCATCATGTAAACCTGAAGAACATTCAAATTTCTCCTTCAACTCTTTCAAATCCACCGATTCTCATAGTTTAGGCACTAAAACACGCACACGACAGTGAAAAACTTGACTGATTTTAGAAGTTATCTCATCTGGCTGGTAGCCAAGAAGCCTGGGAAACATTTCCATGATGTTAACCACTTACTCTAGAGTTTTCCCCAGTCCTCACCTTGGATGAGAGCCAGATGAGCAATAACTCTTATCCTCAACCATGCAGAACTTCACTCAAGGCTGGCCAAAGTGGCATAAAGTACAACAGACAGATAGATGACGCACCTCAACTGATTAAAATATCTCTTGTTCCTGTTGAGCACCTGCCTTGAACTTCATGTTGAACCTGTCTCAGTTTTTATAATTTATTTGTCGACTGAACACCCGACATGTTCAAACATCTGTCGTGTGTTTGGAAAGCCAATTAGTGTGTAATTGCCCACACTCTGTGCAAAGTTGCCGTAAACGTGTCGAAACAAAGATCTAAGAATGTGACAAGTATGACATTGCCACTTTGAACAGTTGCATGTTTTGACTGGTGACACGTTGATGTGTAAAAGTAGATTTGAGAAGTCCCTCTCAAGTGCCAGATAACTATCAGCAACTGAGTGCCGTAGTGTGTAGACAAAACAGTGTCTACCCTATGTGTTTGAAATCCTGGTGATCTATTATAGTTGCATTCATCCTGCACAGGTATTCGAGAAACGTGCAGCCAACTGAAACAGTGTATTACTTTGGTTAGACGTGATGCATAAAGATATCCGTATCTAACTCTCTGGGAGACGGGCAGAGGTGTAAATGTATTCCACGCTTCATACTTATGTCTGAAACACTGCATTGAATAAAACTGAGAGAGACAGGAGAGAATTGATGAACTTAAATGTTGGCACTGTGGCTGTACGCAGAAGTGAGTCCCCATCTACCGAGGAAGCCGGGCCGATCCGGGCCAAGTTCCACCCACCTTGGATTACACATCACACGGATCCACTGATGGAGGTCTCGACTAAATGAGTCATGCTGACTTGCACACTCAGCAAGGGTCCGTCCAAGCTTTGGCTCCATCCCAAACGCAGCAAGGAGAGGAAGTGGAAGGGAGGGAGGGAGGGAGGGAGCCATGCCATCTTGAGTCACTTGACTCGGCTCCCGCAACTGCCGAGACAGAGTCATTGTTTTCATCCTGCGACTTCTGTTTCGATTAACCTTCTACTATAATACATCTGTGCCTGCAAAACACAACCTCCAACACAAGCTAATTGAAGGAAGCACCTTTTAGCGGATCTGATCACGTGGTATTGGGATTGGTGCTTCCCTCTGATCGGATTCCTGCCCTGCTGTATTTAGTCAGGAGGGCTACATGTTGTTGCTCTCCACACTATGACCATCTGCTGTAGGCATGGGTTCCAATTCCTATCAGTTTGGCTGACTAAAACAACCCAGAAGTGAATCCAAGTGATTACCAGGAATGTAATTGTATGAAAAATATTTTTGAATGGAAATTTGGCCATTTGAACTTCAGTTGTGTTCAGTTCCGTGAGCGGTGCTTTTCTAAGTATCCTAATCCAATCTCGGTATCCTGACCCTAGAGATCCTTTCCGACCGATTACCTCTCACTGTCTGTTATTTACTTCACATGGTCTCAGGAGAGGAGAGTGCTGGGAGAGGACATGGGTGGGGAGCCGCTAAAAGCCACATCACAACATACTAAAGTGGCGGAGAGGGAAAAGAATCAAACACTCTTGCAGGGCAAACAGAAACTGCGTGTCCCTACTTGTCAAAGGCGGCGATGCTGTTCATTGCAGCCGAGTGGATATTTAATGTGAGAGGCTCTTCCTCCAAAGTTCGAACAATCTCTAAGAACGGTCTGTGCTCGTCTGTCCAGACAGTTATGAACAACCTCCGGCTACCGCTACTGACCGGTGCAAGGGACAACGACGGAAACGCCAGACACAGTCCCTTGTCCTTTCTTCTTCTGCTGTCTCCTGGAGAAATGAAAGAGAAAAAAGTCTGGTAACTGACAACCTGTCTTTCTGTGTTTGTGTGCCCTTGAATAATTTATAGAGCCCCGGTTTCCCCGGAGCCACAGACATGTTCGGCTTCTTTAATGCTTCATCTCCCACACTGAGGCTTACCAAAGAGAAGTAGAGGAAGGATCCGGAAAATCTGACATTCCCTGGCAAATCCTCGGAATAAACTGCTGTTAACTGCAAGCCCGTCTGCTTGTAACTGCTGACCAAGCAGGTGTGAGTCTAGATCTTTTTATAGCTAACACAGAGCCAATCATCTTTGCTTTTCTGTCTCTTTCATTTGAGAGGGCAGTCTTGTCACGACAAGTAAATAGCTCGCTTTTACACTGTTAACTGTCAGCATGTAGAAATTGTATTCAAATGGAGGAAAATAGAGTTAGTTGTCACACTTTTTACTCCATCTCAGTCAATCTGTATACACAAATTTTGAAATAGAGAAGTAGAAGAAGAAACAAATCGGTTGAATATTTCCTCCATTATTGCCTAGGATAAAAGAGGCAGTTCATTTAACACGTTGACATTTTGTGACCGTTACTGAGGCATGCTGTCGCACAGTATGGGGTAAGTTGTCACATTGGAACCTGCTATTAGAGTTCTGAGCTAAAACAATTACGCAACCCAAACCAATTAGGAGAAATAATGAATAATTGGACTTTTGACTTTTAACATTTTCGTAATGGAGATAAAGCCCTTGTGACAACTTCCCTATGTGTGAACTAGCCCTAGTCTACCTGCATGAAATTATACTGGAGCAGAACAAAGAAGGTCATGGCCTTGTTCACGAAACACAAGCAGACTGAATTTCTATGTAAATTGTTCTCTTGACTTGATCATTTTTGACGTGCGGAAAGAAATCAAACTAAATATTTACATAATATTAATACATTCTAAAATCAATGCACAGAACGAAAAGGAATAACAAGCAACATGCTCAGTGACAACCACTATTATCCAGCTCTCCCTAAAAATCTTATGCTCACTCAAACACCTCAACATGACTCAGATCTTCATCGTCCCAGATCATCATCACAAATCAGTCAAAACCTTTAGCGGTAAGAAACACGTGAACCATGACATCGTGCACCCAGCATCCTGCGTCTGATCATTCTTGTGTGTCTGGAAAAGCATGCAGTTCACCTGGGGAGTTTTATAAAGGGTCACTCTTACATTCTTCTGCTCCTAAGTGTGGCATTACTCATTGAAACGTGGGTTATCTGGAAGGCATCTTTACATAACACCATTGTGTGAATCACAGAACCCACATGGGAGACGTGAGGCGAATGTCACTTAGCCTTTCACTCTGGAGAGATTGAGATTCAAAGCAAGCCTATCAGAGACATTGGATCCTCCACTCTGGATGGGGAACTATAATGTCTCCATTTCTCCTATTGTCATTGTCTAGCCTTTCTTACCTCTTTTGGAGCACTGTAAACCTCAGAGTACGTAATTGGTTTGAGTAGTACAAACTTAAATTAAACAAATTAGTTCATAGCATTTAGCACTTTTGAGTTCACAGCACTGACAACTGTTTCATTGTTTTGAGGTGTATTAACTCATTTCTTTTAATTTAGACTAACTTGAAACAGAGTAAATGATCAAATTAAGTGTTATATAATATTTTGTGTTAGATTAATGTTAAGGGAGATTTAGTAGTGATTAATGTTTTGTTATGCTAATTTAGGAAGTTTCTGTTAATGTGGGTTTTTGGAGAGTTGCCATCATGGTGACAAGTGCTGCTTGGTTCGAGTTACATGTTTTAATTCGTTGTGGTCATTCTGTAAGTGCTATACCATGCTATTGTTAAAATGTTAGCAAATTAGCAAGTTGCCATTTTCTGAATTAGTTTGTTATAGCTAGCAAAAATATTTACATTGAGATATCTGATTATTTTAAGTTAAATATATCTAAATTAGTGTACTCAAATATTTCAAGTTAAAAACAATACAAAAATCTTTCTCAACTTTTTTGAGTTCTGACAACTTATTAGGGCTTACGGTGAAGTAAATAACTCTGATTTGCAAGAACTCGAAATAAAAAAATAAAAAAAACGTTGAGCAATTAAAAGCCCAGAACACACCAAACCGATGGTCGGCCGTCAGGAAGTTTTTGTGCATTGGCCAACTAAGTTTTCTCAGTGCGTCGGCTAAAGGTGGTCCTCGTCGGCTGATTCTACACGTTGAAGAGAGAACTCTGATTGGCTGTTCAATATAGCAAACAAATATAAGCAAAAGTTATGAAAGCAAGCAAAGAAGTCATGACGGCACTATTTTCAAATTTTACGTCATCTTACCCGAGCACTCGAATGCACAAATATTTCCATAAGAACATGATCGGCGTGGAATAACGAACATGATCGGCATGATTGATATTCAAAACGGTAAGCAACCGCTGCTTTGTTTATGGTTCGTATACATCCAACGTGAGGCGACAACACCGTCGGCTTTCGCTGGTGCTAGTTATTTGATGTCGGGTTGGTGTGTCCCGGCCTTAACATGCATGAGTACTACAAACTCAAAACTTGATAGTTCTGCTTACTTAAAATTGGAAACAACAAAAAAATGGATTTAACCGATTACCTCAAATGTTCTGAGTCAGCCCTTATTTAGGATTACAGTGCGTCGGTTGATGTTATGGTACTCGCTGTCGAATTTGTTCTTACCAATGCGTCCACTTGATTGATTAATCGTGTGAATCCACTCCAGGCTTTATGGCCCAACATCCACCGATAACGTTCACAAAAATCTAACGCC
The DNA here is from genome assembly GCA_037194245.1 of Opsariichthys bidens. NCBI lineage: Eukaryota > Metazoa > Chordata > Actinopteri > Cypriniformes > Xenocyprididae > Opsariichthys > Opsariichthys bidens. Next base: position 3,390,774 of record CM074278.1, on the reverse strand, counting down.
TCAGTAGAGTAACTGCTGATGCGTGGACATTTTTCCTGCTAGCATGTGTGCTTTTGTGCAGTGGGTGTGTACAAACAACCGGCTGCTGTAGGCTAATCACGGCACATGTGTCCTCCACCAAATCCATATTGATTAGGTTTGAGAGAAGAGGACGCGTAGGGACCTGCTGGTTTGACAGGTGTCCTTGGGGCCCGTTTCGTTTTGGCTGCGGCAGAGAGAGAGGAGGACCCCTGAGAGAACAGACGAGAGCTTTGATGGACATGCCAGTCGATACCGGCAATTCCGAAGATGGCAGGGGTGAACGGCAGGGACAAACTATACAGTGCCCATCTGCCAAGATGTGGGATTTTGCGTAAACACCACGGTTTGCTTCGCTCACCTGCTTTCACAGTGCTTGTGGGGAAGACTGCCCTACCTGCACAACTGTTATATTGGGTTGAGTCTTAGCAGCACGTCTGTGGTGAGTTGATTATGATGCATTCCACAACTCTCTTTATTACTAGGATATGCTGCAATGATGGTACCCATTCTTCCGTGAAATTGAAGAACCGACACACTATGTTTACCCTCTCCATTTTCATCTCTTCCTCTCCCAGCCTGTCTTTGAGTTCAATATCAAGCTGGAAGGTGGTCGTTGGCATGTCTTTCTTGCTTTCTGCTTTTTTTCAGAAGCTCATTTTGATGGGCATTCAGCTTATCGACTCTTGACTGCCCTTTCTAAGAATCAATCTAACCTTTAGACAGCCGGGTCTTTATGGCTGGCTTGCCGGAGAGAAGTGTGCTGTGCTGTGCTGTATTGTTTAAGGTGAAAAAAACACCTCTTTTGACAAGACAGGGATTCTCTGTGGAAACACAGAGTTTCAGGAAGGACTTGTTATTGGATATAAGCCCAGTGGAAAAGGGACGCAAAGCAGTTGAACAACTGGCTCCGATTGCTTGTCTGCGTCTGCACAGAACGTCACTTGTTAGCATCAACATGTTCGCAGGATATTAACATCATTAATAAACCTGCGGGAATAGAGTCGACCCAACGCACAATGTTAAATGTGACAGCAATGCTGTTCGTGTCTCAAACTCGGCTTCCTGTGATTACTGCACTCCGTCATGCACTGTTCTCTGTGTTGTTAGGGAAACAAAATGTTTTAAAAGTTACATTCGTAGAGTCAAACTCGTCACCTTTCGGGGAAAATTCACCTTTTTGAGATCAAAATAGGTCACATACGAGATTCACATAGATCTGATGAGAAAGTGTTTGGGTTGGTTGGGGTGTTGGAGGGGATGGGTGGTCTGAGAGGACAGTTTTTCCACAGGGTCAAATCATGAGAATCATGTCTTTTCAGTTGTCCAACCAAAAAAAAACAAAAAAACCCTCCTCTTGGCTTCGCATGTGAATGCACGCCTGAAGAGAGTCATCTCCGCTAGGTCTGCTCGCATGCCTTAGCACAATAATCTTATAAAATAGTGTTATGATTACCTTAATTTAATTGCCATAAGTATCTTTATTTAAATCTTGGGACTGTTAATTAGCCTGACTTGTTTTGTTAACATTATTTCCCAAATAAAACTCGTATAACTCTACTAACATTAGTTTTTTGCCATTATGTTCACTGAGGTTGCTGGCGAAGTTTATGTAATCTGTGGAGATTTAGTGCAGATACTCAACTCATGAGTCCATATGAATATATTTTTATGGCTTACTTCAACACAACCATCACTTATCACCAAATAAAGGCACGCATTGAAGAGAATAGCGCCGACCGAACAAACTCAATAATGTGGCGTAATTAACCCCAGTGTAAAAATGAAAAAGCCACCTAGCAACGATGAAGCACGTCTGGCAAATTTTAGACCCAGGCCAGATATAAACACTGATGTTGCGGCAGCAATCAAAATGAGTAAATGACCTTTGAAGCTTCAAATTAAGATTGTATTACATTGTTATACCAGTAGGTGGAGACCAGTGACTGTTAAAATGTATTTTGGTAGAGATTCGTTTAAAAACTCCATATGAAACAAGTCTTCATTTATTCATTTCAAATGAGTTTGGACCACAATTCAGAGGATCTGGATTTGTATCACATAAATTCATTCATTTTCCCTAAAATACATAAAATTAAGTGGCCGTTGAGCTGGGAGAACAATAAAGTATACTTTGTTTCATGCACAATGTTCATCTGATATGAATAAAACACTTCGTCACATTATAATCGAAAGGATTATTTCAGCTCTCATAAACTTCAATGTATGGAATTTGAATTTAACAAACTGTGAAGGTCTAGATGTCCTTTTTTATATATACAGCCTAGTACTTCATTTAAATGTCTACTTAAGCATCAATGTCTACTTAAGCGGACAATACCCGTTTTTGCACCTTTTGGCGCCGGGCCTGGGAAACAGGCGATTACTTACGTGGGTTTAATTTTCGCTACGTCAGAAATTGTTTGGCAAATATGTTTCTATCTCCCATTACTTGCATGAACTCTTTTTCACAGAAGTCAAAAACCAACTCAAGTGTGCGTAAAAACATTTTTTGCTTTTTCCCCCAAAATTTGTCGTTTCCATCACTTGTTTCTGATGTGATACTTCAAAATGGAAAAAAAAAAAAGCAAAAAAAAAAAAAAAACAGGGTGATGGAAACTGTCACAATTGTTAGCTGGAGTGCCCATAAAATCCACTAGAGGGCACTCCACTTTGGACAATCGTGACATAGCCCCCTCCTCCTAAGGAGTGGATTTCAGACACTCAAAACAAATCAAGACTTCGTGGGGAGTGATGTGTGAATGGTGTTTATATATGGTGTGGGTGATGAGGTGCAGCTGGTGCGGAAATCAGTGACTGGGTACGGGCTTATGGGAAATGTAGTCCGTGTGAATGAATGAGAGTGTGAGTGAGTGAGGAGTGTCCATTTTCCGGGCACTCCAGCTGACAATTGTGACAGAAACATAGTTAATGTAAAAATGATTGAAATGGCCATTCAAATCAAAGAATTTGCTCATGAATTTCAGTGTGATGCTTCAGATTTAAAAGTGAAAGAGAGTGAGGTAAGATGCTAAACATTTTATTTGACAATTCTTTTACGATGGAGATGTTAAACGACTAACAGTAATATCCAGTAATGCAAACTTGAATCCATGCATAATTGAATGTGAAGCGGCAAGAGTATTTTAAAATGAAAACTTTTTTGTCAAATACTCCAAACAGATTACAAAAAATTTTAGCCACTGGCTGGGATCAACTTTTTTATACGAGGCTATATTTTTCGAACCCGAATTTTATTCTTTTTTGGTATTTATTTTTCTTTATTTGCTTAAATCCTTTTAAAATCTAAAGTCACATCAAAAGTGAAAAATATATAATGTGTTTACAAAGACTTTTTAAAGGCACACAGCGGCGTCCTACAGTAGATGTACTTACATAGGCATCAGAAAACACATTTCCATCACTGGGTTGAACAGTAACTTCCGCTAACTTCTGCCTTTCTGTATCGAGTCGACGTCTGGCTCCATCAGTAATACTATTTTAAGCCCAATGCAAACGATGTGGACAAATTGTGGACGGGTTCTCTCGCATGGTTCATGGGTGAGGCCCTCAAGATGAAACTACTTCAATATCTACATTCATTTATTTCTCTTCACAGTCCATCACAGGTGTTATACCTCTGAAAAGAGGGAGATGAAACATCATAAAACTCGCCGAAGTTTCCCCACTGCGAACTTTGTGTGAAATAAAGAAACGCGTGAGTTCTCCCTCTAATGATCAAGCAAGCAAGAGCAATCGATCACCTTATTGTGCCAAACTAACAGATGAACCAAGATGACAAACAATGTACATATTTACATAATATAAACAATTTTAAAGATATTCACAATAGCACGAATCAATGTTTTTACAGCTTCATGATTTTTTAAAAAGTCGTGGTGCTACACTTCAAAATTAAACTCTTTTAACATTCAACAAATTTAAGCAAAAGCGAAACTTTGCAGCAGAAATGTTACATGATTTCTCAACTTTTAAACAATTGACAGCAGTGAGTGTTATGTTTAACCATGCCTGTCAAGAGCATTTGGGACAAGAGCATTGTAAGCTAACAGATATTCTTGTGCAACACGAAATTCCGTCTAGAGACGGAATTTTTTATTTAAAAAAAAAAAAATAACGTATTGATTCCTCATGCTCATTCAGCTATAAAACAGGCCCTTCAACAGCAACGAGACAGCTTTCGTTTACTGTGCAACCACGTCACCACTGCCCAGCCGTAAAGCAATGAAGCAAAGATGACCTAAACAAATGACCTCAGCCCTTTAACGAACATGTGACGCATCTTGAAGAAAATCTGCCCTCGGCATTCTCTGTCCCTGTCTCCTAAGTGATCACTTACATGCTCTTTGTGCAGAGAAGCATTAAGGTGTGACTGACTCTCTTGCCTTTAGCAGAACAGACAAGGGTCTGATGGCTCTCAGCGCTCCTGCGTTCCCATTGAGGTCTTCAGCAAGCTTGATACGAAGCTTGCCAATATAGTTACGTCCCATAAGTAGCTCTTAAAACTGACTCATTCTCTCATGTTTTCCTTTTTTTTAACTTCTTTCTTTCCGTCTTACACTCTATTTGTCCACTTTGTCAGGTCTCATCAGCACAGAGATGAAGAAACGCTCTTTCCGGGGTTTGTGTGTGTATGTGTGTCCATCTCCCAGTAGTTCTTTTCTTCTTTTCTTTGTACTTTGCCCTATTTTTCCTCCATTAGACTCAATCCCCCCCCCCCCCCCCCGGATGTGAGACTTTATGTTTTTGTCTTCTCAACGTTTTCTACAACAATTATCGTGTACAAAAAACAGGCCACTGCCCTTGATCGGTGAGGTTTTTTTAAGTTATGGAATCCAGGCTAACACTACTCGTTCCGTTGTTTTGCTACTTTCTGATAATACATTTAAACATTTCTATACATCTCTATATAGGACCTACTGTTGCTAAGCACCAGAACTAAAAATATAAATAAAAAGTGTAAAAATCGCAAAACTTTGTTCTGTTCGTGGCCGTGTGTAGCAGTAGAAGTGACTGAAGTTTAATTTTAACAAAGGTCCAATATTGTCTCAGACTGATTTGAACTGTTTTAGAAGAACATTTGAATGTGGATTGCGATTGTCAAAATGGCTGTTATTGAAGGCCTGGGCAGCACAAACTATACCATGAGCCAACCAGATACCGCACAACAAGATTAAAACAACAAACAGATTTTTGAAAAGCAACATTTCACTCTCACTGTAAGAAAAAAAAAAAAACAGGTAAAACAGCTGTTACTAGGGTAGTACCCTTTCTAGAAGTAGAGGATTGTACCTTATTTTCCTCATATTTGTACATGGTACCTTTGGTACCTTTTAAAGGAGGGGTGACATTTTATGAACGTAATGTCTAATGTTAAAGTTTGTTTTTACGTTCATATTAATCGGAAGCAGGACGTCATCTCGCCGAGTTCACATGTCGAATGTCTGTCTTTGAGTGGCGTTCCAGATGTTATTTCCTAATAGGTATTTTCCTAGGTGGGAAAACCCCCAAATCTGATCTGTCTTGAATGTAGCATTGCTAGAAAGACACAGGCAGATTATTTTGATCAGAGTTGGATCTAAATTATGCAGGAAGGTGGGGTTACCCAGCCCTGTTTTAATGGGTACTAGCTTTTACAGCTTTTATAAGGGAGAGTGGGGTAAGATGAGCCATTTTTTAACTTTTACTGTTGTGGTCCTCAAGAAAAGGGAAAATGAGGTAAATATAAAGGCCGCTTTCACAGCCAGGATTAGGCCTTAGTTCAATTAGGATATTTAAGTAGCTTTTATAAACCTACACTTGAAAAAAAAAAAAAACATTACTGGTGTACATCTTGAGACAAAACAATGGGACTGAAATGATTTAAGATCTGTCAGTGCGAGTAACTTTCAGTTAAAACAGCTCAAACATGCATTTTAGTCTGGGACTAGGTTAAGCCTTGTCTGTGAACCCGGGAGATGTTCGTTTGGCTCGATTTGCCCCAGGTTAGGGGTAAGTTTATCCGAGGTAGTGGATAAGCTGCACCATAAACTGACCATCTAAATGAATCTAAATCAAACCCATGTCTTTTAAAAAAATTAATTTAATAATCGGTTTTCCAAATTTCCAAACTATTTACAAATAGTCACATTTCTAAAGGGTAGCTAAGCAACAAAAAAAAAACAAAAAGAAAATGTAAACTTTCAATTCACACCAAACAGCTGCCATTTCGTATAAAAACTTACCAATCCTGGCTAATATTCAGCTAAATGGTTTTATATGTTAACAAATCAACAACATGCATCAATAAATATTTTTAGACCTGGATAAATTTGCTTTATTGTATCTGATTTGCGAAAAGTTTACTTTGACAAGCCAAAAAGTGTTTTTGAAGTAAATTGGTGCTCACCACTCCTCCTGAAATTATGGGTGGTTCCAAAATGTATGGTCACATGACAATAAAAGTGTACGGTTGCTAGGATACATGGGGTGGGTCAACTTACCCACTGACTCATCTTACCCCACTCGCCCCGTGTTTCTTGAGAGCGCTGAAGGTTCAAATGTTTTGCAACCAAGAATCTGACAAAACGTGGTTCTGATCATAAAACATGGTGAAAAAAAAACCTTTAATAGTTTATCACTTAGTGAATCTCAGGGGAAAAAAACAGTTGCCTTTGACAGTTGGAGCATATTCACACCCTGATGAGTTCTCCAAAGCAGACAGGGGTGGACAACCATTTCACACATTTATAAGACTGGAATACAGACAGACAGATGACTGGGCGGGAAAAACAGAATCCCAGGGAGCAAAAGGAAGAGAAAGAGAATGTCACAATAGAAAAGAGAGGGAGAGAGAATGGAGGAGCGGCATGTAAACAGTACTCATCCAGGACTGGAGATGGTTGGCTGGCTGATCAGGGGGATGAGAGATGAAAGGGGCTCGCGCTCCTCTCGTTGACTGTCTGTGCGTGTGAGATACAATGTGACAGCTGAGCGGAGCTGGAAGGCCAGACATGAATTCACAAATGCTTGCCCCAAGGATGAGTACGGGGTTAGTGATGAAAGGGTGGAGCCGAACGGATGTGAGAGTATGCAGGAGGTAGAGAAAAAAGAGGGATCCCACATTTTTCCTCACAGTGGTCAGCTGACGTTCACATCCAGCGTGTAAAGTCATGATCGCAGATGTCTTTCATGAGAATTGTTTGTTTGTTGAGTTAGACTATTGCTGTACTTCAGATTCATTTATGAAGGCAAATAATTGTCTAATGGCTTTAAAATGCCAAAGCGAGGAAGACAGTAGACACTTGCCTGTTGAGACATAATTTAATTGTCTCCTTTAGGGAAAACAAACAGCCCAGACAAACAATATCTTCTTCAATGGATTGTGAAAGACAACACAACATATGAAGCAATTTTAAGCAGAGATTTTGCAATAACATTTTTTCTTTTTTTTTTATGCTGTAGACGGCATAATCGTGTGCAGCTGTCAATAGTCATGTTAAAGGGTTAGTTTGCCCAAAAATGAAAATTGTGTCATTAATTACTCACCTTCATGTTGTTCCAAACCTGTAAGGCTTTTCTTCTTCGGAACTCAAATGAAGATGTTTTTGATGATTTCTGTCCCTCTATTGACAGCTATGCAACTACTACTTTGACGCTTCAAAAAGTTCATCAAGATATCGTAAAACTGATCCATATCCCATATGGAAATGTAATATATGTATATAGGTAAATGTATATGTACATACATATGCTCATATAAAGTAAAAACGTATAGAAAACCAATTAGAAATTGGAACATTTCCATAGATTTATCCCTCGTAGTATACATGTTAATGTATGTATAATGCAAATTTGTACATATATGTTTCATATATGAAATGTCCTAATATGCTCATAAAGACTCAAAACATATATACACATATACGCACAGCTATATATGAAACCATTTAGAAATTGGAACATTTCCATATATTAACGTATACATTTATGCCATATAGTATACATGTATATGTAATTATAATACATATTTTGAAATTTATATTTAATTAATGAAATGTCATAATATGCTCATAAAGACTAAAACCATAAATACACGTATACGCACAGCTATATATGAAACCAATTAGAAATTGGAACATTTCCATATATATTGACGTATACATTTATCCCACATAGTATATATGTTTATGTATGTATAATACATATTTTGACATTTATATTTAATTAATGAAATGTGCTAATATGCTCATAAAGACTAAAAAGATAAATACTCATTTACGCACAGCTACATATGAAACCAATTAGAAATTGGAACATTTCCATATATATTGACGTATACATTTATTCCACATAGTATATATGTTTATGTATGTATAATACATATTTTGACATTGATATTTAATTAATGAAATGTCCTAATATGCTCATAAAGACTAAAACATAAATACACATATCCGCACAGCTATATATGAAACCAATTAGAAATTGGAACATTTCCATATATATTGACGTATACATTTATCCCTCATAGTGTACATATTTATGTATGTATAATCATATTTTTACATATATGTCTCATATATGAAATGTCATAATATGCTCATAAAGACTCAAAACATAAATACACATATACGCACAGCTATATATGAAACCATTTAGAAATTGGAACATTTCCATATATTAACGTATACATTTATCCCATATAGTATACATGTATATGTATGTATAATACATATTTTGAAATTGATATTTAATTAATGAAATGTCCTAATATGCTCATAAAGACTAAAAAGATAAATACTCATATACGCACAGCTATATATGAAACCAATTAGAAATTGGAACATTTCCATATATATTGACGTATACATTTCTCCCTCATAGTGTACATATTTATGTATGTATAATCATATTTTTACATATATGTCTCATATATGAAATGTCATAATATGCTCATAAAGACTAAAAACAAATACACATATACGCACAGCTTTATATGAAACCAATTATAAATTGGAACATTTCCATATATTAACGTATACATTTATCCCATATAGTAAATACGTTTATGTATGTAAAATGCATATCTTGACATGCATATGTCTAATGTATGAAATGTCCTAATATGATCATGTAAAGTAAAAACATAAATGCACATATATGCACAGCTATAAATGAAAGCTATTAACAGTTATGTAACACATATATTATGTAAACAAACTTTAAGTTGGATCCAATTAATCGCGAATAATCAATGTAACAGCACTAATATAAATGTTTTTTTTTTCCCTTTTTTTCCCCACAGAATTACAGGGAGTGCAGAATTATTAGGCAAATGAGTATTTTGACCACATCATCCTCGTTATGCATGTTGTCTTACTCCAGGCTGTATAGGCTGGAAAGCCTACCACCAATTAAGCATATTAGGTGATGTGCATCTCTGTAATGAGAAGGGGTGTGGTCTAATGACATCAACACCCTATATCAGGTGTGCATAATTATTAGGCAACTTCCTTTCCTTTGGCAAAATGGGTCAATAGAAGGACTTGACAGGCTCAGAAAAGTCAAAAAATAGTGAGATATAATGCAGAGGGATGCAGAAGTCTTAAAATAGCCAAGCTTCTGAAGCGTGATCATCGAACAATCAAGCGTTTCATTCAAAATAGTCAACAGGGTCGCAAGAAGCGTGTGGAAAAACCAAGGCGCAAAATAACTGCCCGTGAACTGAGAAAAGTCAAGCGTGCAGCTGCCAAGATGCCACTTGCCACCACTTTGGCCATATTTCAGAGCTGCAACATCACTGGAGTGCCCAAAAGCACAAGGTGTGCAATACTCAGAGACATGGCCAAGGTAAGAAAGGCAGAAAGTCGACCACCACTGAACAAGACACACAAGCTGAAACGTCAAGACTGGGCCAAGAAATATCTCAAGACTGATTTTTCTAAGGTTTTATGGACTGATGAAATGAGAGTGAGTCTTGATGGGCCAGATGGATGGGCCCGTGGCTGGATTGGTAAAGGGCAGAGAGCTCCAGTCCGACTCAGACGCCAGCAAGGTGGAGGTGGAGTACTGGTTTGGGCTGGTATCATCAAAGATGAGCTTGTGGGGCCTTTTCGGGTTGAGGATGGAGTCAAGCTCAACTCCCAGTCCTACTGCCAGTTTCTGGAAGACACCTTCTTCAAGCAGTGGTACAGGAAGAAGTCTACATCCTTCAAGAAAAACATGATTTTCATGCAGGACAATGCTCCATCACACGCGTCCAAGTACTCCACAGCGTGGCTGGCAAGAAAGGGTATAAAAGAAGAAAATCTAATGATATGGCCTCCTTGTTCACCTGATCTGAACCCCATTGAGAACCTGTGGTCCATCATCTAATGTGCGATTTACAAGGAGGGAAAACAGTACACCTCTCTGAACAGTGTCTGGGAGGCTGTGGTTGATGGTGAACAGATCAAAACACTGACAGAATCCATGGATGGCAGGCTTTTGAGTGTCCTTGCAAATAAAGGTGGCTATATTGGTCACTGATTTGTTTTTGTTTGGTTTTTGAATGTCAGAAATGTATATTTGTGAATGTTGAGATGTTATATTGGTTTCACTGGTAAAAATAAATAATTGAAATGGGTATAAATTTGTTTTTTGTTAAGGTGCCTAATAATTATGCACAGTAATAGTCACCTGCACACACAGATATCCCCCTAAAATAGCTAAAACTAAAAACTAAAACCTAAAACTTCCAAAAATATTCAGCTTTGATATTAATGAGTTTTTTGTGTTCATTGAGAACATGGTTGTTGTTCAATAATAAAATTAATCCTCAAAAATACAACTAGCCTAATAATTCTGCACTCCCTGTAGAGCAAACATGAATAGCAATACCATGATATAAAATTACCCATATTATGAAGATTTTGTTCATACCCTCCCCTCTTCGGAAGCACATGTGTGGCCAAATATGTATTTGTTGAAAAGTAAAAAGACACAAAGTCAGTGTTACTTCTTGTGCCCTCGTCACCACCACAGATGCATTTTCATCTCTGTTATATTCATTTTTGCAGTAGGGTCAGCATTCTGACACATTCATAAGGAATCATGGGCATCTGAGGCCCAGGGGTCTTTAGAGGAATCAATTTAAATTGGTCCGACGGATGATGTGATTCCATCGGAGGGACCTCAATGCATTACATCAGTGTCTGGGTTTGTGTTGCATCAGTAATTTTAATAAAAATACCATTTCTACCTCAGCGTGGCTCTAACACCATTGATAGGCACGACAGAGGCTAGATGAAACTGTGAGGTTTTATTTTTCTCCAGGGCCGGATGTAGGAAACAGGGAAGATAGTATTAATATCTCTCTTCTCCCTCCTGAGGAAAAAAAAAAGCAGCAACCCACATTTGACTGTTAAAAATACCCACACCCCACTGCAGGGACAAACCTATATACAGCATCTGTGCCCCGATGAAGACATCTCATGCCTCTCATTTAAAGCCCACTTTACCACTTTACAGGATTCCACCCTGCTCTCTTCTTCCGCTGTAAACAACTCATAGCATTCATATCGATGCCCAAAATGAATATGCCAGGGAGATCTACACTCTAAAAACTTGGTAGCACCCCAAAAAAACAATGGTAACAGCATCTGTTACCATTGATGGCAAATTTCTTCCCGTTTTCCCCAATGTAACTCAAATGTAACTGTCAAAATGACATATTTAAAACTTTTTTCCTCTGAAAAAAAATCTTCATGCCTTAAATGGTTTGAATGTAACTCTACACCCCTGCTTCATTTAGTATATGCAGATCTATGAATATGCTAATTAGCCCCGCCTCCGCTCACTTGCGCGAGCTCAGAGATCCACTCGGTCAACTTGCTGAGGTAAACGCTGCACAATTGCACAATGGTATCGCTTTTTACAACGTCAGACATATGACAGTAATTAATACGATTAGCCTTTTACTTGTCTAAGTTATTAAACAGCTAATAATGTTTTGGTAATGTTACACAAGCCATGTTTTCCGTTCGCCAGTGATTTCAAACCGTATTTTTTGAAATGGTTTTTAGATCACTGCAGTTTTATAGAGAAAATACTGAACAATGCTGCTGACATGAATTTGCACATTTGTCTAAAAGCATATTAAAAACACCACATAGACATTTATTTTTTACCACAGGGGATCTTTGACACAGATATTAAGAATATTTTAAAAATGTTATGTGTTAGTCAAATGCTAATTTCTTACATTTTTTATGCAGAGATTTATGTAGTTTAGTTATTTAGGGGATATATACATTATTATTATTATTATTATTATTATTATTTTAGAATTGTATAGAATGTAACAGCCATTCAGGACGTATTACAGTAATGGCCAGTTCCATATGCTCTTGACCCCAAATGGGGTTTGACCCTGACAACACAGTGGTCAGAAGAGTTAGAAATTGGTAGAATATTTTTTGTCATTGAAAGAAACAAATTCTTAAGTATAGTGTAACCCCTTCCATCCTACTTGCCCTTCTCCAAGCAGGACTCGAACCCACATCTCTGGTATGGGAGGCGGGCATGCTAACAAGGACACTACAGACCCAAGGTTGAAGCCCAAAGTATAGTTCACTTTACACCTACACGAGGGTCAGCGTACAGTGAAACGTGATGCAAATTTCGTCATTAGATGAATATGCAAGTACTGTACGCACACCACTGGATTTTTGCACGTGCACATACCATTTTTTTTTGGTCCATCCACAAAGTTGCCTGGGGGCGTCAATTCACAAGGTAGTCAAAGCAAAACTGCATTAAACTAAACAGACCGGAATGCATGCAAGCTACTGCGACGACAAGTGATTGTTAGAGGAGGTTAGAAAGTACCCTCATTTGTGCAACATGAAAGAATACAAAGATGTTTACGTGGTTTGTAATTCATGTCGAGAGATTGCTCAAAACTGCGCATGCTTCGAACACCTGTTATTGCGTACGAGTCAAATGAAGTATGCTTTCCAAGGCCGTGCATTCGATTGTGCGCGTACACTATACACGCACAGCTCTTACTTTTTTTAACCTGCAAGAGCAAAACTTCATTTTTATCAGCAATTCCTTCAGTCTACTAAGAAAACAATGTTACGTGATCCTTCAGAAACCATTCAGACATGGTAATTTGGTACCTGTTTTTGTTATTAGCACAGCTGAAAATGGTTGTGCCGCTTAATGAAGTGTAGAAAAAGCAATAGAGTGTTTTATTTTCAGCTGCTAAAGTATTGAGCACATTTGCATTTCTCACAAGTCGCACTGCACTTGCTAGTTAAACACAAACACATTTTTCTAGTAACACGACAGTCTGATGTTCTTTTGAAAGATGAAGGCCAATGCATGCACTAGTGTCTTAAAAGAAGAAAGCAAACTGGATCAAAGCGGCACAGACAGAGAAGTGAACGGTCCAGATGCACAAGATGAGGGTATGTAGTTTCGAGAGACAGACCCCTGACTGATGCTCAGCTGGAAGCTTCACTGAACACTACACACTAAACACCAGCTCCATCTGCAGCAGTGAAGAGAAGACATGCTGCTGGCCTTTCCAGAGAGTTTCAAAGACAACGTCACATCTGACACTGGCAAACAGAAAGAAACGGGTAGAAATGGGGTAATAATTATAGCTCTTAAAAATTGATCCATATAATTTCTCAATTCTTATCTATTTGGACAAAAATTTAACATAAAATATACCTTTTATATGTACTACCTGTCAAAAGTATGGAATAATTAAGATTTTTTTTAATGTTTTTGAAAGTATGCTCACCATGGCCGCAGTAATTTGATCCCAAAACAGAACATTTTAAAATGTAATTCCTGTCATCCAGTCATCATTTCTCCAGTCTTCAGTGTCACATGATCCTTCAGAAATCCTTCTAATATACTGATTTGCTGCTCAGTTGTTAATAATAGACTAAAGACGGCAGATTTCAAACCCTGCATGTGCCAGCCAAGAAACTACCATTGATATCAATGGGAATGCTAATGGATAGCTTTATCCAAATGTTATTTTCTCTTACTCCATGTAAGGAAGGGGTGCGATGGAAAGCATAAGGGGGATTTTTAAATAGGTTTTTTTTTTTTTTTTTTTTAAAGCTATCGCGCCAGATTAATTACAGGAAGTGGAGCAGTTAGAGTCGATGGTGTGGGATTCCCGCTCTTATTCACTTTACTACGCCATTACGGAGTGAACTAATCTGCGCAGCCAACTTTATCATGATTGGATGAGGGTGATTTATTGCTAGTCATCGGGAGAGATGACAGGGGAAGCCCTGCTCTCACACTTCAGCTCTTGAGAAGAAGTGGATTAGTGTAGAAGCAGCATATACATGTGTATTGCCTCTGTGCACACAATGGCCTTCTCGACTCACTCATACAGCCTCATTTGACTAATATGCTAATTCCTGTCTCATAGATCCATTACTGCCAAATTCAATGCAATTGACATCTTCCTTAGCAGTTAGAGATATAGTGATTTTTTATTTCTCCTAGAGCAATTTACTCACAGTCCACCTTCAAGGATCTGCCTGTGTAACCTCAGGAGATCTCACACTGTTGCAACAAAAGTTTCTATGGTGTCAGACTGTTTAATGCAATTCAGACTGGCACTTTACCTTGGACTATGAGAGTAGGGAGGTGTGTGACATGTAAGGAAGCCTTTAAAAATACATTCACAAAGAGCTTTTAACAGACCCCGCACCAAAGCGCCGTAGCATCAGTCCCACGCCACGACAAGCTCTCTCTCTGCCTCTCTGACAAGTTGTTTCCAAGGCCGCTGAGCATCTTTATATTTAATTTAAACAGTAGTTTGCATAGAATCTTGTAAAACTCAAAATGCACTTTATTGTACATTGCAAAGGTCGCGAGAGTTTTGCTCGTACACTGGGCGGGAATGTAGGCTTATTCACACCAAGGACGATGACTATAAAATTTCAAGAACCGTTCTAAATCTATGAGAATAGGAAACTTCCACACTAAGGGAAAACTCGGATTTGCTGTTCATCTTATCGAATCAGTGCACGACAAAGTCAAGAGGGCACGAAGCTGAGCAAATTCCAGAGGTGTAATGTAACAAAGTAATAATATATCTCGCAATTCTGACTTTATATCTCACAATTCTTCTACCAAAGTCATTTTCTGGTGAGATATCTGTACTTTTACTCAAGTATGGCTTTCAAGTACTTTATACACCACTGGCAAATTCTCTTACCTGATAGACACACCGGCGACGTGAGGCGACAACACAGTCGGCTTTCTTGGCTAATTCTTCGATGTCAGTTTGATGTGTTACAGCATTAAAAGAATACTTAAAGGCATAGTTCACCCACAAATTAAAATTCTGTCATCATTTACTCACCCTCAAGTTGTTCCAAACGTGTATAAATGTCTTTATTCCGTTTGATACAAAGGAAGATATTTTGAAGAATGGTGGTAACCAAACAGTTGTGGGGCACCATTGACTTTCATTTTTTTTTACCCATACTATGGAAGTCATTGGTGCACCACAATTGACCAGCAGTTTGATTGACAGATGATCTGACCAATCATAACCCCAGATCCACCATTTTGTCCGACAAAGCAGTCAGGGGAGTTAGTCGATTAACGTTGGTGAACTTGAACTTCAAAGCATTTTAAATAACCTGCTCTGTCTTGTCTGTCGATGCGTTGTCAGTGTCCTCTTTGCTCAGCGATGCATTTTTCACTCCGTGAGAACATGATGTGTGGCGTGAGAGCCAACAACAACAACAAAAAACAACAACAACAAAACAGATGTTTGGAACAGCTTGAGTGTGAGTAAATGATGAATTTAATTTTTTTTTAATTTCTACTAAGCTATTGCTTCACATTATTATAAGTGATGGCAGCAGATATATAATATATAACATAACTTGACTTTGTAATAGTTTGAATAGAAATCCTAAAAACTAACACATGCCCCAATGAAGGATTCACAATTAGAGCAGAAATGTGTATTAACATTGTAAAAAAGGGTTCATTTTGATTTCCTGTCCTGTGCCTGAGACTTGTGTTTGTTGTGTATGGGAATCACCACAATATCCACCTAAGGGTCTTACAGCTAATCCTATTCTTAATGCTACCAAATGACATTTCCCTCTGAGACTATCCCACATGGCCCAAGCAAGCTTTCCGAAAAGCTAACAAAGAAAATGTGACATTTACATTTGTGTTTTTGGCACATGCTTTCTTTCCAATGCTGCTTAGGAGAAAGCACACGATTAAGGAGGAAACAAGAACCATAGTCTCAGCTTTACGTGGCACACCCACACACGGTTTGTCAAGCATATTGCACATGAAAATAGAGGAATCTGCCATATACCACCTGGGGCTGGATTCACGAAACATTCTTCTTGACTGGCATTTTCTTATTTTCTAACTTCAAGATTCTTGATCTCACTGGTCTGTGGTTACGGGTAAGTGAATACAGGCTTGACTTACATTCATACAGACCGTATTAGAGAAGATACAGTAAGTTGCTGTTTGAACGAAACATTTCAAGACACACCAGTAAGCAAATGCGGTTGTCAATCCCAAAAACTGATCCCATGCTTTGAACGTAGCCAAAGTGATAGGAGCTGTACTCGCAGGATTGCTACTGCTGCCTGAGTCGTATAATGGGAGTGAATACGTGATATTTTGAAGCCTAAAAAAAGTGCATGCATCCATCACAAAAGTAATCCATATGGCTCCAGGAGGTTAATAAAGGTCTTCTGAAGTGAAGCAATGCATCTTTATGAGAAAAATATCCATATTTATAACTTTATAAACTATTATCACTAGCTTCCAGTGATATCCGTCTGCGCGTTTTACTAGGAGTGAGGTTTTACTGCACAGCAACTACTAGCTGGCCTCCGTTACACTCACCCCCCTAAACCTCACTCCCGTTCGGGTCATGGCACCAATGTAACCCCTCGACCCGGGTCCTACTCGACCCGCTGTGCACGGGCCTCAAACCCAGGTCTTCCGGCATGGGAGTTGGATGCTATTATAAGGAGGCTAAAGGCTGCAACCTCTAGCGTCTGTCGCTAGAGCGTCTCTTGAGGTCAGAGGAGTGAGGTTTACTCGCACAGCAACTACTAGCTGGCCTCCGTTACACTCACCCCCTAAACTTCACTCCCATCCGGGTCACGGCACCAATGTAACCCCTCGACCCGGGTCCTACTCGACCCGCTGTGCACGGGCCTCAAACCCAGGTCTTCCGGCATGGAAGTTGGATGCTATTACAAGGAGGCTAAAGGCTACAACCTCTGGTGTCTGTCGCTAGAGCGTCTCGTGAGGTCAGAGGAGTGAGGTTTACTCACACAGCAACTACTAGCTCGCATCTGTTACACTCACCCCCCTAAACCTCACTCCAGTCCGGGTCACGGCACCAATGTAACCCCTCGACCCGGGTCCTACTCGAGCCGCTGTGCACGGGCCTCAAACCCAGGTCTTCCAGCATAGGAGTTGGACGCTATAACAAGGAGGCTAAAGGCTGCAACCTCTAGCATCTGTCGCTAGAGCATCTCTTGAGGTCAGAGGAGTGAGGTTTACTCGCACAGCAACTACTAGCTGGCCTCCGTTACACTCACCCCCTAAACCTCACTCCCATCCGGGTCACGGCATCAATGTAACCCCTCGACCCGGGTCCTACTCGACCCGCTGTGCACGGGCCTCAAACCCAGGTCTTCCGGCATGGGAGTTGGACGCTATAACAAGGAGGCTAAAGGCCGCAACCTCTAGCGTCTGTCGCTAGAGCATCTCTTGAGGTCAGAGGAGTGAGGTTTACTCGCACAGCAACTACTAGCTGGCCTCCGTTACATTCGGTCCAAGTTAATATCTGAGGATGCACATCAAAAGGAGCAGTACATTCCAGGAGCAGCAAATGAGCGAAGTAGCCTCACATTTCATCGAGTGTTTATAGAAGAGGACAAAAGCTGGTACCATGCCTTCTGTCTAATAGCATGGGATAATCTGCCATTGCATTCAGGCTCTATTAGCATGCACTAATGGGACCCAAAGAGGGAGACTCAGGGCTAATTACACTCTCTGCTCATTAGTGGGCCATGGGGGTTGGAGCAACAGAAAGTGCTTGTAAATAACAGTAGTTTCAGCCTGGGAGGCGATGAAAGATGCTGGGAGGCTCGTGAAGGATGTGTGAGGAACGGGACTCTTTCCAAAACCAACAGTTACATCGTTTAAAGGATGTGCCGATTGCGCTGTTGATTTGAAATCACAGTGTCAAGAGTCATAACGGCTCGCAAGTCTCCAGATGGCTGTTTAGAGGGAAAGATATGATTTTATAACACCCAGACGTAAAGTCAACAAACAGCAGAAATCCTGGCATATTAACACCTGAAGAAATCATTTCTGCACAGATCTTTAGAGTCTGCATGATATTAATTAGTTTTAAATGAAATGTAGAGGAATTATAATATATTAGAAAAAACTCCATTAACATTTAACAAGCGGTAAAATGGCGTAACACAAACAACAGCACCTCTGGGCTAAATACTAAATCAGACCTAATTAAGATGGCGGAAATTATGAATATAAATGAATGCAGAGCCCTTCAGCATGAATAAGCACACACACGCACTGATGCACACACAAACAATCACACTCTCATGATCTACACAACGAAATTAAGAGTGACCTGTACAGGTGCTCATTACAAACGGATGTCAGACAACGCACTAATGAACTTCAACAGGAGAGGTAACGATTGATTACAACATATAAAAGAGCGATTTCTCTCTCTCTCTCTCTCTCTCTCTCTCTGTCTCTCTCTCTCTGTGCACTGTAAAAAATTTTAAGCCAGTGCAACAAAAAAAAACTTGGTACTAATTTCCCTAAGCTTTTTCTTGTTCACTCAACTTTTGTAAAAAACAGTTATTGTTAGTTTTGTGGAGAGGTGCAACTGTTCTTTAACAAACATTTTTAAGTTGAGCCAATTCAACATTTTTGGTCTGCAGAACTCAATGTCTGAAGTTGAGTGAACGAAAAAATACTATTGGAAATTGGTACCAAGTAATAATACGTTATGACTGGAAACTACAATAACATTGCCCAAGTCAAAAACTGAAAACAATGAGTCAATGTTAACAAAACATTTATTCAGAGAAATCAACAGTATAAGTCTTAAATTCAAAATATTTAAGCCAAAGATGTTCTGCACTGCCTCAAATGTGTATTTTAGTCCTTTTGAATACTCAATGTTCAGCGCATAGAGAAGTCCAAAGAGTACCATGAAAGAGTAGGAAAGTCAGGTAGGTCCTCCATGACCACTATTTCCTCCAGGATGATGCCGTAGTTTAGACATTTCTTTTTTGTCTGTGAAATATCGTCCTCCATGACTTCAAGGATGCCCAGTTTCACTCCTCTTGTGTAGGTCTCCTCCAAATCAGTGTCCTATGAATTATATAAATTTCATGAATAATGGTTGTGCATATGTACAAGTATATAAAAAAAAACAAACAAACAAAAAAAAAAAACCTCAAACTCTCCGGATGAATAAAAGGAGGAGCGGCGACAGTGCAAGACAAGTGAAGACTGTGCCTGGACTATTTACGTTATGTTTATTTTGTGTTTGTTTATTTTATATGATTAAAGTTCCGTTTGAACATTTGCCGGTTTCTGACTTCTCCTTCCCTGGTCCTTTAACGGTGTTGGATTGGAGCTGAATCCCATGAAGGAGGAGGAGGGAACCGGCGAGTGTTCAAAACTTTAATTCTAAATAAACACAAAATGACAGTAAAAGTTGCCACAGGCACAGTATGTGCTAACCTGATGTAAATACTTGATGAAAACAAGCCACATGAAAACCATTGTTAAATATATGCACACATTTCATAAAATACCAGTGACCAATGGAAACATGGCATGAACAAAAGCTAAAAACTTACCAGGCAAGTCTTTGATATTGCATCGCGCTCTCTGAATAAATAATTTTAATTATTATTTACTTCTGCAAAAAAAATCTACAAAAACTGACAGCAAAAATGTAATCTACTTCCGCAATTTTCAAAAAAAAAAAAAAAAAAAAAAAAAAATCACAATTATAGAAATCATACCTGCTCATCAAAATGGCCCAGGATCCTTTTCATGTCATCTCCAAGGTTTTTACTCTTTTCTGTCTGTACAGCCTATTACTCAAACTAGTGAGATGAGAGCATTGACGCCCACTCCTGTTGTTAACGAACTTCACAGTAAAAGTCTTCCTACAACAAATTAATGCTGCCTTCACGTGCTATCTTAATTTTCCTCCCGCTTTTGAAATCGTGAAAATTATTATTATTTTTTTTCTAAAAACTAGTATTTATCAGAATTCATCAGTATTTATCAGAAAGAACATGAAGACAGCAATATATTATTAATCGTGATTTAATTGATAATAATAGTATTATTAAATTCAATTCAACTTTATTTCCAGACTCAAGGTCAATGAAAAAAATGGAAAAAATTAGAATTTTTAAATATATATATATATATATATATATATATATATATATATATATATATATATTATAACACTATTTTCATTTTACAATAATGTTATTTTACAGTTAAATGTTAGGCTCATTTAAGTTATTTAAAAAGCAAAAAATAACTAAACCATTTTTCTACACTGTCCCATGGACAAATGGTTGCATTTTATTTTCCAAAATTAGTATTAAGGGCAGTTTCTAACTTAACTTAAATAAATAAGTTGGCAGACGTTTTTTTGGATGAACTTGCAAAACCTTGTTCACAAAACTAAACTTTTTAAGTTTATGGAAAGAAACTTGGTTTAGGTTGACTAAATGCATAAACCATAGTTGTACTGACTTTTCCATCGATTTTTGCTGAGCCAACACAACAAAACCAGTATTTTGAACCTTTTTCAAGTTGGGTTTTTTACAGTGTGACAAAGAAAATAAGCTTTTTTAAGTTTTTTAAAAACATCCTACAGCAAACATGTACTGGGATGCACTCATTACTGTATAAACATAATATTAAATGTTAAAAGTGTTAATAAAATGAAAAAAGACCAGTCCCACTGTGACAAGCAATGAAAAAAAAATAAATCTAATGAAGTGGACAATGTGAGAGAAACGATTATAAATATACATACATAAAAATCTTTTGTTGTGCTTTAAAGAAGTACATTTATAGGTGCTGGTCATTTAATTAGAATATCATCAAAAAGTTGATTTATTTCACTAATTTCATTCGAAACTTGTATATTATATTCATTCATTACATCATTCATTTTTTTCTTTTAGGTTATCCCTATTGCTTGTACACTTTTTTATACCACATCTTTTCCTTCCCTTCGCCTCTCTATTAATGTGTTTGGACATGTGCTCTGTGAACAGCCGGACTCTTTTGCAATGACCTTTTGTGTCTTGCCCTCCTTGTGCAAGGTGTCAATGATCGTCTTTTGTACAACTGTCAAGTCAGCAGTCTTCCACATGATTTTGTAGCCTAAAGAACTAGACTGAGAGAGCATTTAAAGGCCTTTGCAGGTGTTTTGAGTTCATTAGCCGATTAGAGTGTGGCACCAGGTGTCTTCAATATTGATCCTTTTCACAATATTCTAATTTTCTGAGATACTGAATTTGGGATTTTCCTTAGTTGTCAGTTATAATCATCAAAATTAAAAGAAATAAACATTTGAAATATATCAGTCTGTAAGTAAGGAATGCATTTAATATACAAGTTTCACTTTTTGAATGGAATTAGTGAAATAAATCAACTTTTTGATGATAAATTCAATTAAATTCTGACTAATATGCTAAAGCACATGTAAAGTGCTTGATTTAAACTATTGTGATATTTGATAAGTTGATATATTTTTAAATAATTACAAAAGGATTTAACTACAGGACATAAAAGTTTTAGTTACACTTTATTTTAAGGTGTCAGTGTTACAGTTTAATTCTACAATTAAGTACTGAGTAATAATAATTAACTACATGTAGGGTTAGGGTTAAGATTGGGATGTGGAATATGTTAAATTGCTTGAAATGACATCATTTAGAATTATTACTACAGCGACTACATTTAAAAAGGACATTGAAATAAAGTGTCACCCAAGTTTTCAATAGAAATGACTGAAAGTATTTTAATTTGAAATATTATAAAGATGCATGTAGTGCTTTTTGTCCCACTTAAGCAGGACTACTTGCATTCATACAAATATAAACTATAATACATTTTCATTGAAAATCAAGTCAAAACTTTCAGTTCACAATATATTCTTTAAAGTGTACTTAAGCATGCTTTTTAAAGTATGCTAAAATGTTCCTTTTCACAAGGGACTGCTCATATATAGTGTTCTAAACCGGTGACTTCTGAAGCTCCACTTCAGTTCGGATTTATTTAGATACACTGCCTATGCAGCAGACAACATCAAGGCAACTCGGTAGGTTTTTGAAACGGACCCCTTTGAGGTTCTTTGATTTACCATTTTCACTGTACAGCTCATGGCTTTCTGAAGGCATCAAGTTCTACACACGGTTAAACCAGCAATGCAGACCCCATCACCCCCATACTTTATTATGCATGTCAGTGGTATCTCGTTTTACAGATATGGGGCCTTGAGCATGTTACACTAGCCATAAAATGCATGAATTCTCTGTGAATCCTTCAGACCAACAAGTGATTTACGAATTCTTCCTCTGATTTCCCAGTCCTCCATACACTGAGGTCTAATTACACTCAGCGGTCTCTTTTTCCTCTATACGTGCCATGCTCAAACTGATGCGCATAATTTACCTCCCAACAGTTTTTGAATAAGAAACACAGAATAAGAAATACTGCACAACATTGGTGCATTCAACAAGCACAGTCATCTCACTGTCACTTTGAATATAAGTGAGAATGGATATGCTAATTCAGTGAACACACAGTCGTGACTCCCTTTTATTTGTCATCAAGAACTTTGGCTGTGAATACAGGAACAGACCGTGGCTTGCTCTCTATCGCCACATTTTTAATAATCATTTTAAGGGCAGCATAAGGTGGAGATCAGTGGTTCTCAATCAGATGACTTCGAATGCTTTAAAATTATACAAAGCGAGCTTTAAAATGAGCTAAACGGCTACAAAGCAAGAACAAGATTTAGTCTTCGCTCAAACCATCGCTTGTTCACATTACTTAAAAATGCATGGAACTCTCATGAACCTAATTTAATTGAGTTGTTTTTTGTAAACCTGGAAAGCCAAAACAAAAGTGTCATTACTAGAACTGGATAAATAAATGCAATGGAATGATATAAATGTTCTAGCTATGCCAAGCTCTAAAATATATAGGGTAGAAATCGTCTTTTTCTACTTCAGAATTGCATGTTTTATTAAATGCCATTCTTTGTGAAATTTCACAATTTCAGATTAAAGTTTGAAAACACACAAATTTGTCATTACCGCAGATGTACCAAAGAAATACAGTATTCGTATCAAAAGGATTGAGAACCAGTGTAGAGGACATGAAGCAAAAGCACACAAATGAAGAAACCATGTCATGAAAGGGGCCTTACTGGTCTGAAGACATGGCAGGACTATCAGGCATATTCATGCACTAAATAGTCCATAGCATGCAAGAGTTCAATACATGTTCCATTGTGTTAGTTATGGACATTATCTCTGCTGGCTTAATGAACAGAATGAGTGTTTTCAGTGCCCCGGGCAACATCCTACCTCTCACATTTAGGGACAGCACCTCCCATAATACAGATATTAATATTTCACAGGGCCATAACACCCATCAGACAAATGCGTGTGGACGTCCCGTCAATACGTGGCTGAAAGATTGATGAAATATGATGGCTGTGGGCAGGCCATGAACCTGTGTGAGTGGGCGTTGATACACAGGCTATTTTTGGTGAGTTTTATATATTTTAGCTGGGAGCCAGTGTCGAGTAGGCAGGCACACGTCATGGTTTCCTGGTAAATTAGAGCCAACAGCTTCAATGCAATGCACTGACTTGCCATCTCAAGATGAATTTATTGGGTGCATGACAGTGGAATGATCTGCTTCACATCAAATTTTACATTTATCTCTATATATCCACCTTGTGGCTTTTCGTACACGTTGATAAAGAAGGAAAATAACACACTTATTCTGTGATAAAAACAGAGTGTTGGTGAGGCTGAACAGGCTGGTCTGTTTGCTGGTTTCAAAGGGCTTTTGGAGCTTCTCATTTCAAGGCCAATTGTAATCTAAACCATTTAACAGTGGAAGTCTGACTCATTTCCTCAAATAGGCTCGAACAGTTTGTTTGCGTCATTATGCCATCATGTGGTTACTGACATTCCAACACAGCTTGTCTCAATTCAGAGGCTGCATCCTTCGAAGGACACGGACTTCAAAGGCCACGCTGTTGAAGTCTGTGAACGTCAGACTGAGAGTTGTTAGGACCTGTCCCAAATGGAACCCTAGGCCCTTGCAGTCTTCCTCGGAGTCCACGGATTAGTGACGCAACACCGCTTTTATGGGGCAGTCGTGGCCTAATGGGAAGAAAGTCGGACTGGTAACCAGAAGGCTGCGGGTTTGCTGTCAATACCGGCAGGAATTCATGATGCTGGTTCAACATTGCAACGTCTGTCAGCACTGGCAAAGGACGATGGCATCGTCTATCAGCCCAACCCTACTACTCACTATTCCAAATGTGTGTGACAAATTCCGAGTATGGGTTATTGGGCTTTCACTTGACTGTCGGGAAGAAGTCTGCGGCAGAGCTTACGGGCTTGGCAAAAGTGCGCATCGGCTGTAAAAGGGGGCACTCGTGAGCACCCTTCTGGAACATAAAATGGCAAATGGGACACCCTATGACCACAAGTACGCGTGAAGTGTGCCATTTGGGACAGAGTCTTAAATGAGATGGTCTAGCGGATGGAGGATTGCTTTTGTCGCCTAACAGTGACTAGCTATGAAAGTTATATTAAACTGTCGAACAGCCTGTCTAGATATGTTCGTCCTGTTCCATTTATGTACATAAGAAAGGGCATAAATTATCTATAAAATGACATTTGGTGAGTTATGTCAACATTTGAACTGCTTTGAAGTTTTATTGTGTTTTTTTTTTTTTTGTACATTTGTATTATTAGAAATTCGAGTAATGAATGACACGTAGTGAATCTGGGGATTGGTTAGACTTCACTCGTTCTAGCCTTCGAGGCACGGGAAACGAAGGATACATTTGTAGGATGCATTTGAATTGGGATAGCATTCATGGCACTGCTGTGACACATTAGGCCTTCGAAGGCTGCAGCCTCTGACACAATTTCAAGGCATTTCATGGCATTTCGCTACTATTTAAAACTTTGGCGAATTGACCCTTGACAGGCGATCTAACCAATGATAACGCCGAATTCTCCGTCTTATCCGACAAAGCCGTCAGGGAGTAGCCTATAGTAGATTAACATTGGTGAACTTGAAATATTGTGTGTACTCACGTCTTTCCGCCCTTGAAACAACATTCCTTCTGATGTTCATTCATGTTTATTTGATGCTATAAATGAACTAGTGTGAAGAGATGATCGCTTCACGAGCCGTTTAAAGGATCTGTCATGACATTAAGGAGCCACTATATGATATTTAGTGTTAAAACTGCTTAAAAAAATTACAATATTTTAAATATGAAACTGTTTCATATGTTGTCAGTGTCCTCTTTGCTCCACAATGTATTTTTTACTACAGGAGAACATGATGTGTGGTGTGAGAGAGCATGGGCTGTCGGGCATTGCAACAGGGTTTTGCGAAGGGTCAATTGATGGCTAATATGAATTTGTACAATCTCATTCGTATGTTTTCGTACAATCTGCTGGTGCCCCAATGACAGGTATGCTTAGGGGTGGGGTTAGGGATAGACATTCATGCTTAACTATTTCTGATTATCGTACATTTTTGTATGATTCACATCGTACAAATTCATACAAAATCGTAACATAGTTCTATTTTTCCTGTGAGATCATGTTGAACATTCTAGCACGGAATATTACATGCTCTCAAACAGCAAATATTCTTATTGATTTCAGTTTTACTATTACTTTTTGGCCCGGTTTCACAGACAGAGCTTAGAATAAGCCAGGATTAGGTCTTAGTTCAATTAGGACTTAGCTTTTATAAACATAAAAAAAAAAAAATTACTGGTGTTAGGATTACTGGCTGGAGTGCCCCTTAACAGACACCAGTGGGCACTCCACTGCACCATCGCTTGATCGCCAGACTCCAATTCCCACAATGCATCACACACCTACTCAGAGACATACACACACTATATATCCCATAAGCCTTCATACCTGGACTAATTGCACACACACCTGCCATGAATCACTATTTAAGCACCCTGCACACACACACACGCTATATTGCGAAGTCTTGATCTACTGTTTGTAATCATTTATGAGCGTTTATTCCCGTGTTTGCTTTCCTGTTTTAACCTTGTCTGTTTTACGTTATTCGATTGTTCTCTGCCTGCCCTTCGGATTTACTGCCTTGTATTACTGGACTGTTGTTTTCTTGCTGCCTGCCTCGATCTACTTTGCCTGTTTAACGTTTACGACTCTGCCTGCCCTCTGACATTCCCGTTCGTTGGTGTTTGACCCTGCCTTTTATGACCACTCTGATATTTAATAAAAGCCTGTGATTGGATCCCATTCCGTTGACTGTCCATTCATTACAACTGGTATGCATCTTGAGACAAAACAATGGCACTGATGTATTTTAAGATATTTCAGTTCAAACTTGCATTTTAGTCTGGGACTAGCTTAAGCCTTGTCTGTGAAACTGAGGGTAGATATTATCCTTTGAATATCATTTTATTATTTATTCGCTGTGTTTTTTTATAATTTCATGTGCTGCAATGATTCATTGAAGTAATGTAAATGCAAGATATAAATAATGTCAATAATGTAAATGCAAGACAAATGCAGAACCTTTTATATCTTGCATTTACATTAAACAATGGCAAAGTCTGTTTCATTTTTTTTCATTTTTTTGCATGTGTCTTATTCAAATGTTATTCAAATGGTGTGAGTCTTGCTTTCGGTTTTAACAGTGAATCAGTGAGTTGCTAACTCGAGAACTGCTCAAATTTTGTTCAGAAATGTTCGGTTCACAAGCTGAACATTGCTACGGTGGTTTATTTCACAACCAAAGACGAAACTGATTAATCACGTTGAGAACCAGCGCTGACATCCAGTAGTTCATATGCTAGAGGACACTGAGTAAATAAGTAATGTGGTGATCTAACCACAAGCATCGCTTGCACTGATTGCCTCATTACAAATGATTAACATGCCTCTTCGGCTAAAATTAGCATGGCGATGTGTACAATTAATTAACAATCTATTAGCTAAAATATCATTACACACTCCATGAACTCTTTCCGGGTGCTGATGAAGCAACTTCTGAATTTATCAACATACATATGAAAGCAGACGGATGCAGACTTAATTAGCATAGCCAAACTAATTTCAGACTGTAAAAATGTACTTTCACACAGGACTGTGACCTCGGCGCTGGATGGATGTGCCTCCTGGTTTATCTTTGAGGTAGAGAGGAAAAGGTGAAATGTCTGGATGAGAGAGAAAAACAGGACAGCCTCCAGAGAGTTCACTTCTTATTTGAAGGTTAGCTTTGCAGTTTTATGCCGATATAAGTCTGCTACTTGATTCAATTATTCCATGAAGCCTCCTCCCGCAATTAATTTACACGCCAAGCGCTGCCGACAAGATTGAGGATTCTTTGACCTTCTTTTACACTCTGTAAAATGCTTGACTATACAAATAGATTTCTGCTGTAATTACTTGGCCAAATGCAGATCTCAGTCTTCTGCCCATTTCATCGCTGACTCCTGAGGCCTGGATGCTCTTCTGTACCAATTAAGGCTCTGAAATCTGATTTATATGAATAAAAAATGCCCTATACCAACACCTATGCTTGTGGACATGAACTCATACGGGGATTTTATCATGTAATATTGCCAAGTATGAGGCGTTCCTGGATCTGCATCCTTTGGGGCTGAGTTTAGGTTTCGGGTTAGGGATTATGTTTTTGGACAGGAATGTTGTTTCAGAATCAACAAAAGAAGGCAAAATCACAAAAATACTTAAAAAATCGCTGCAATCCTGAGTTTAGAGTTGGAGCTGATGTTCAAGCACCGATAAAAGATACTGAATCAGCCACGTGTCCTTAAATCACATTTAAATGAATAAATTCAATTTTTGACTTAAAACTAAAATCAACGTTTATATGTATGTATGTATATGAGTTTCATTATAGTAGTCCATATGTAGATGAATTATGTGAAGATCACAGTTAATCTGACATAGAATCATTTGTATCATTTATTTTTGCTACTTTTCAAATGGCATTTTATATTACGTTTGAAAAAAGACCTAGACATTTAACCTTAAATTATAAAACTCCATCATCAAAATATGAATTATTGCATGTTCAAATCGTGATAATGTGGGAAAATAATTTAAATAAATGTTTCAATAAGTATGTTTCCTATTATATATATATATATATATATATATATATATATATATATATATATATATATGCTCTATATGGTCTGATGAGACCAAGACAGAACTATTTGGCCTTAATTCTAATGGGTATGTGTGGAGAAAACCAGGCACTGCTCATCACCTGTCCAATACAGTCCCAACAGTGAAGCATGGTGGTGGCAGCATCATGGTGTGGGGATGTTTTTCAGCTGCAGGAACAGAACGACTAGTTGCAATCGAGGGAAAGATGAATGCGGACAAGTACAGGGATATCCTGAATGAAAACCTTTTCCAGAGTGCTAAGGACCTCAGACTGGGCCGAAGGTTTACCTTCCAACAAGACAATGACCCTAAGCACACAGCTAAAATAACAAAGGAGTGGCTTCACAACAACTCCGTGGCTGTTCTTGAATGACCCAGCCAGCGCTCTGACTTAAACCCAATTGAGCATCTCTGGAGAGACCTAAAAATGGCTGTCCACCAACGTTTACCATCCAAACGGACTGAACCGGACAGCGTAATTGAGCTGTCATGATACAAGTGGTGGAAAACAATCATTTTAGTCAAGCTGTGTTTTTGGCAAAAAAAAAAAAAAAAAAAAAAAAAGTGTAAAAATATAATTGAATTGTGTATTTAAGAAACATAAAATGTAAGCTATTAAATTAACCTCAACAGCATGAGGAAAGAAAATGTGATTTCTAACATGGAATGCTTTTCGACATATTGAATAATTTGACATATGTTGTATGTTGGAAATGACACTTATATACAAAAATTCATGTCCTTACTGACCTGTAAGACTCTGAAGATTACGACATTAATGACATTAGATATTTTTGTCTCAGGCACTTATTGATTCCCAATTGTTTTGCCCAGGGCTGTTTTGTTGCTGTTACGTGTGTGCTCTCTGTCTCTCCCTGTGTGTGCTCTTTTCCCCATCCCGTTCCTCACAGGTCACTCCGCCCTAATTAGACATGCTGCCTGTGTGCGCAGTGATTGGTGACAAGGAGCGCAGGCATCTTTAAAAAGGAACGGAAGAGGAACATTTGAACAGAGAGAGAAGCTAAATGATAAACAGTTGTTGGGAGTTATTAAAAATGAGTTATTCCAGATGCTTCAGAAGTTTTTATTATTTGCTGTGGTGTATCTTTGCCATTTTACAAATAGCATAAAATAGTTTATTTTGATTAATGAAAGCTGCTTTTTGAATGACTTTCACCCTTATTTTTTAATGACTTTCTTACTTGTGTTTAGGAGTCAGGGAAGACCCTCGCTGTGTCCAAATATGCCTACTTGCATACTATATAGTATGCAATAAACAATAAGTGAGATGAGTAGTATGTCTGAATTCATATTTCTAAAACAATAGACGAAAAGTACCCAGATGAACTTGCGGCAAGATTCTGAAGTGTGCATTTTATGGACACATTACTCTCACGTGAGGCCGGCCACCAGAGAGGATTTGGGATGCAACTGAGGTTGGTAGGTCACATGACAATGACAACATGGCAGATGTATTGCATCCAAATTCCATGTTTTGGGGCACAAACGCATTACAAGTATGCAAGTTATGTTAATCAGATTACTTTTTTCAAGTAACTACTTAAGTAACACATTACTTTTAAATTTAAAACAAAATAAGAAACGCAAGTTCATTTGTTTTCGCACGTATTGACTGACAGCTCTCCTGTCCCCATGTTGAGAGAAAGTGAGAGTAAGTGCAGTAAGTGCGCTGTGTAAACGTGATGGTTAGTCTAAAATAGTTCTAGACTAAATATAGGCATACATTTACTCATTTACTTTCTCATCCTGTGTTCTAGTCTTCTGCAATCCAGAATAGCAGCACAGTTAAGAGGCTTGTTTGTTTGAACTGCCCGGATGAGAAAAAGTAACACAAAAGTAATGTAAAGCATTATAAAATGTAACTAAGTAACACAACATTGTAATGCATTACCGTTAAATGTAATTTTCCCCAACACTGCACACTACCGTATATATAGAACGTACTTTTTAATGATCTCAAGGTAAGTTTCAAAGCAAACGTAGTACCTACTATACAGTATGCGAATGTATATATTTGATTATTTCTATTTAATATTTTATTTTGATATATTTGTTTCTGACAGCATCTTTTGGTTGTCTACTTGACCTGTCTTAACCCCGAAGTCAATTTTGCTTTTGTTATTGCTGTATTATTTTGTGTTTACTCTTGTCCTCACAATAAATCTAAAGAAAAGCCAGAAAAAATAGCCTCTCTGGTTATTTATCATTTTATTTTTATGTTAACTCCTGGACCCTTGATCACGTGTCATAGCAAACTGGTCATCCTGGTTGAATCCAGTCTAAATGTATGCCACTTTAGACAAACAAATTGAATTTAATCCATAGTGACGATCTGGGTCAGAATCACGGTAATTCCTACAAATTAAACTCACTGTGGTGTCAAATTGCTCTTTTGGGTGAATTTGTCTAATTTCACCCTCAACTGCGCAGTCATGGTTACTCAGATTATGCAAAATAAGGATCAACGCTTTGTTTCCTTGGAAAGAAACGTGTGCTCGGATTCCTTCACTGAATCCGCTCGACCTCAATCGCTCTCTGCCAACATGGAGAGCGTTCTTATAAAAATCTGAGGTTTGACAGGACTCATTACCTCCTTTGAAGCATTTGAAGCGTAAAATGCAGCATGTGGTGATCCAGCAGATGCTGAAGATTGGACATGAGATAGCACTGATCTTAATGTCCCTCTGTTAATTGGCTGCTGTAGGCGCATTGGCTAATACATCCAGACTCTTATTGCATAAAGCATCTTGAATCTAGTTCCTCTGGCTGAAGCTATCATCTCACCAGGAGATAGAGGACGATAACAGAAAGGAGTCTCTCCTGTGGGTGAATTAAGGCTAATGGAGTGAGTTTGTAAGTTTCTAACTCTTTGATTCATGATACGAGGGCCCTCCAGTCTCTCCTATAGCAAAACCAAAATGATTCAGCCTTATTGAAGTAATTAAACACCTTCTGAGACAGACTTGATGCAGTTTGATTATACCAGTGGTAACTATTCTGCAGTCTATTTGTGTGTGTGTGTGTGTGTGTGTGTGTGTGTGTTTTGTAAAAGCTGTTTGGCAGCCAGCATTTTGAGAGTGATGCAACTGTTAGAATGAAAGTAATTGTGCCTCCAGTCAAAACAGAAATGTAATAATGCTGCAGTGCAAACAAGTGTTTAATCCAACAGGGAGAATATATAGTGTGTGGGAAGTTTCCCTACTCGATGACTTTGTGTGATACACTCTTAAAAAACGGTTCCACGAACAACCTCTAACATCCAAGAAACTTTCAATTCCACAAATTGTTATTTTAAGGTTCTTTGGGGAACCAAAATCTTCTGTGGCATCACTGTGAAAGCAGTACCTCAAATCTTAGTACTGCGTTCGACACTATAGCTCATAAATAGATCGACTACAATATTACATTGGTATTCGGGGACAGGCATTAAGGTGTTTTAGATTGTACAGGGGGTGGCAGGGAGACGTCCCCACAAGCCACTAACACCCTGCTGACCTAAAGGTGCACTGGAGAAGGTGCAGCAGGCAGAAATGTCAAGCAGGAAAACATCACCTGTATTGAAATGGTAAGTTTGAACTGCATTGTTTTTTGAGTAAAAAAAATCACAACTATATGAGTTTCTTTGAATTTCAATTCACTGCCATTTATCTTCTTACATGCAAACCTGATCTGCAATTCTGCATTCTGTTTACCTCCTATTCTCAGTTCAGTACTGAATGGATCACAGCCCTGTTATTCACTTTTCACCTTAACAGCCTCAGTTTACCACCAGTATATTCTTACAAAACATCTCCTTTATGTCTGTGACGAGCAGGGCGGGCGCGAGCCGTGAGGGAACGGCGCGAGGCCGGTGACGCGAGTGATAATGAGCGTAAGCTGCGCGCTACACCGGTCTCGTGTCTCTCACGGAGGAGCTCCGGAAGCATAAAAGAGGAGCGACAACAGTGAAGGACGAGAGAGGACCAGGCCTGGATTATATGTTGTGTTTTATTTTGTTTGTGTGGGCGGCAAAAACTTTTGTTTTATTGTTTGTTTATTTTATTATTAGAAGTACGTTGAACGTTCGCCAGTGCCCGCCTCCTTCTTCCCGTACTTAAGAACTGTGTTACAATGTCATACAGAAGAAAGAAAGTCATACAATTTTCGAATGATGATTGAGTGATTACAGATATTCAATTTTTTTGGGTGAACTGTCCCTTTAAATTCAAAACCGCGTCCACTAAAGTAATGCAAAGTCTGAGGAAATCAGTCGGCACGTCTGCTTGGGTTATGATACGACGTGACGCCTTCCAAGATTTCTCACAAAAGTAGAAAATTCTGGAAAAAAACAGTCAAATTTAATAACTACAATTCTTCCAATCTGTCTCTAGGACACAGTCCTTTGCCTTTGGCCCCCAATGTGACCCGCGCACTGCAAATAGGACATGACATCAGTGTTTCGGTCTGCACACTGATAGGACTTGTATTTTCACTTCTCTTCAGGACATTTCATCGCAGTCTGGCAGCCATTTCACAGCTACGACAGGCCCGACGTCTGTTCCAGTCGAGACCTCCTATCACGCATCTGCATAGTTTATGTCACGAGCCGCATTCCGCCTATCGCTCTGCTTTTAATATCCCTTACATGTGGATGCTTATCCATGCACTCTGCAGATCCATCAATAATTACAGGCATTCACTTATGATGCAGCAGAGGGCAGATGCATTCCCTGGCCGTTGCATTAAGCAAGATTGATCATTGTGCGTGCCGTGACACCTCGGGGGCATTTATAAAGCAATCTCTCCCAAGCGGAGGGGGCAGAGAGGGCGTAAGCTCGGTTCGTCTCCCATGAAGACATTACAGGACACAGCTATTCAACCGGGCTGAGAGCGCCCGATTAAGGTTTCATCCTGCAAATATTCATGTGCATTTAATGATCCTACATCACTTCATTCCACATGAATTATGAATACGATGAGTCAAAAAGAAAATTGCTGGAGAGACGGAGGAAGAGGGAAACTGGGACAGAGGTTGAAGCCACCAGCAAATAATCGTGGCTATGCTGGTGTTTTTCCCCAAGGTTAACGAAGAGGGTGAACACGTAGCTGATGGCCTAGATCTGGGAATCTCCACAGCCGCGCTGTGGTTCTTTTTTCATGGCTTCACCAGTTCCAACCTCGCTCGAAGCAATAAACCCCCACGTTACGTTCCTCTGTGCCGCTAAAATAATGCTGGCTGGCTAAAAACGCTCTGATATGATAGAGACACGGATGCCAGAGTGCATGTCTTAATCATGTTAAGTGTAACAGTTGACATTTCAGTCAGCCTGGAGCTGCCTTGGACACATTTTAATCAGAAATTCAATACGCTTAAGTGCCCCCTTAATATAAACAAACTAGAACTATTCTGCGCTCACACGCTTCGACATTTGAGCGAATGATAAACAGGAGTGCTCACAATAAAGAAAAGGAAAACAGAATGGATTTAATACGTACTCTTAAAATGTGCTCTTTGTGTTCATGTTTCTTTTCTGAAAAGCGCCATGTTTATGTTTTGACAGGAATGAAAACGAGGGTGAGAGGGATAGAAGTACAGTGTGGTCAATAGATCGTCCTGTTGTTTAATTGTCCAGTCAATAAATCATCTTCCCGAGAGAAAAAAACAAAAGAAAGAAAATAAATATGCACCATTTAAAGACTGTAAGCCTTGTTTTTGTCAATATGGCATCTAAACTATACCATTTTCATGAAACACATTCAATGACTTGTCATGTGGTGCGACCATCAAGAAAAATTATTTCCTCACACTTTAAATAGGCCTACGTGTGTGTAACGTCTAGTTTTGGTTTAGTTCATGTTTCATTGTTATTGTCAGTGTCTTGTTTGTTTATCCATGTGCTCCTTGACATGTGATTCCCCTGTGTTCTGATTGGTTCACTGGGTTTAATCATTGTTCACAGCTGTACATCGTTTGTATTTCGTCTGTCTATTTAAACCCTCATGTTTCCATTGTTCGTGGTTGATGGTGGTTGGATTGTTATCCCTGTAGCCACTGTGGTGAGTCTATGTTGTTTATGTCAGGTCAAGTCTTTGGATTTATGAGTTGGACAATAAAGCTGCAGTTGGTTTCACACTCAAACTCGCCTCCAGTGGATCTATTGTTACAGTGTGATTGTTGTACCTGTTTTACGAGGTCGCTAATTCGTAACGATTTGCCAAATCGTGCATATTTTACACGTTGTCAAATTCGCATGAATGCCCGACCCCCTAACCCCGCCCCTAAACCCACCCATCACTGGGGTTTAGACAAATCGTATTAATTCGTAATATACGTTTTAGCCACCTCGTAAAATAAGACTACGTATGAATTGGTCGTGGTATAACAATGGTGAATCACACCACATGACATTTTACTATCTTGTCTTTTTTTGCTTTTTGAATGGGTATCAGACTGATTAACTTGGACTGACTGAAGCAGTGGTTTTCAATCTTTTCGATCCGACGGGGCCACCAAATATCAGCATCTTAATAATTATAATATGACCGCTTGGTGAACGAACCAAACTCGTATTTGAACAATTATTGCTTTGTCTTGTTGGCCAGAAAAATGACAGAGAAAATAAAACGGAAATATTGTCCACCCCCAACTGTTAGATGAAATTTAGGCCCCTGTCCTCATGCAAAAAAAAAAAAAAAAAAAAAAAAATATATATATATTATATATATATATATATATATATATATACATACAGCTGTACATTACAGCCTATTATATCAATTTACTTACTTAAATCAAACTATTTTATTTTTATCAAATACATGTAGTCTATTTATTTATTATTTTTTATTTAGTGCTTCTCTCAACTTTTACACGGACTCCCTACAATACAAGCTTCCCACCAGGGTACTAATTTTAATTCGGGTTAGGAGTAAGATGGTACACTGACTGAGGCATTCTGCTAATTTGCAGCACGCTGACATGTTCTAACAATTAAATATACTGGCATTTATTCTAACTTGCCAAAAGGTAACACTGGGACTTGTAAGAGTACAATGCCAAGTTCTAACACATTTAATTTTAGTGCACAAGGTCGTGACGGGCCTCTATAGAGCAACACTGGCCACCCTGTGAATCCTCAGGACGGAGGGACAAGAAAAGTCGGAGAAGAAACTGCATGCAGAGAGCATCTTCTTTTTGTCCTCTCTCCCTCTGGCTTTCTTTTTCTGACTGAGATTTGTACAATACACATTGGCTCAACAAAGATTCAACAGAAGGAATTTGAACGTCAGTGCAGTTCTGAGGGCGAACATTGCCATCTACTTTTGGATAACGGAACTGCACCTAAAGTTGAAGCGATTGCAGAGGCATGCAAAAAAAAAAAAAAAAAATTTTTAGACGTCAAAGACCGGCTCGACAAAACTTGGTAAAGGAATGGCAGTGTTTGAAACTTGCTTAAAATCCACATTTTTCACATTTACAGAAATCTATGAGGGAAACAATATGACTAACTCAAGGAACAAACTATGAAATGAAACTATTTTATCGTTGCTTTAGATTCAATTAACAAGGAAAATACTTTTAGATTAAAAAAATATTTCTATCTATCTATATTTCTATCTATTTCATACGTAGTCTTATACGTAGAAATCTATTTCATTTACATATAACTGACAAATATGAATCATATTAAGTTTATTAGTTTATGTTAAAACTATGTAATCCAAACGGATGGAAAATTGCTATGTAATTAAATTACATAAGACTTATGTTTAGACAGAAATATTTTTTTGATTGTACCAACTTTTGAGCATGGCTCTTATTTGGCTTTTTTAAGACACAGGTAACTGTTATTTCATGGTAAATACCACTGTAAAAATAAAAAGTTGGTTGAGTAACTTAAAAAAATAAAGCAACCAGCTGCAAATTTTTTTTTTACTCTTACTCAACTTCAGTGGTTTTGTGCCAAAACATTTTGAAAGTTTTCTGAAAGTATTGGAAAGTTTAAGTTAAGTAAACCTTTCTCAGTAAGTACAACTAGTCAGTCATGAGTTTGTTGAAAGTTGTTTGGGAGAATGAGCAAACTTTTAAGAATTCAGTAACGCACAACTATATAGGCCTGAAGTCAGTTAAAAAAAAAAAAAAGTAAGTAAACTGTTTTGCTTTTTTTTTTTAAGTTTACTTTTTTTTTTAGTTAACTCAAGTTTTTATTTTTTTTTTATTTTTTAAGTTATTTTATTTTTTTACAGTTTCAAAAATTTACTCGTATTTTTTTAATATTTTCCTGATATTATAAGAACCTTTGGATCACTGTAAACACAATGCAAATGCAAGACTCAATCAAAAATGAAATCTAATCATTTTTCATACTGAGGTACAGATATTTTATTGATAAGTATTGTCAAATAATCACATATGTTGCAAAATGAAAAAAACCCTCAAAATAATATTGTAATGCTTTTTTGTTAAAAGGCTTTATGTGACAAGATTTGTTTTTAAAGCTTTTTATTAAGATTATACTATAAATAATAGATACTTTTAATTAAAAAAGAGTATAAAATCATTTTATACTTCAGCAATAAACAATATTTTTAAAATAATATTTTAATAAGATTTAACTTACATCTTGCGAAAACATTTAAAAAATTGCAATCAAACATCCATGCAACTTACAAATTAAAGCAATCAATTGTACTCCTTGTTAAATTCTTAACTGTAATACTGTTAACTGAAAA
This sequence comes from Opsariichthys bidens, assembly GCA_037194245.1. Taxonomy (NCBI): domain Eukaryota; kingdom Metazoa; phylum Chordata; class Actinopteri; order Cypriniformes; family Xenocyprididae; genus Opsariichthys; species Opsariichthys bidens. The sequence goes on along the minus strand of CM074278.1, from coordinate 3,353,455 downwards.
AATTTTACTTAATAGTGCAATGAGAAAAATTATGTGCTGTATTGACTGTAAGCACTTTAGATTTGAAAGATTGATTGCTTGACATTTTGACCTTGGAACCCAATGCAAAGAGTGCATAAGAGGTTTTTTTAATGGTAGTTTCCCCTTTATTTCAGCATGTTCAGATCTTAGATGTTGAGGCAAAATTTTTGGCCAGCTGGGAGGGATATGATTACTTGCTAATGGTGCGGAGAGCCTACTTCTGACATTGGATACACAATTTTTCCATGGAACTATCCAGCTGTCCTACATTATGGTTGAAAACATTTGAATGGGGATATTTTTGTAATATCTTCATTCCTCTTCGAATGTGTAATCTTCTTTGGCTCTGTGGGGTGGAATGGAAAAGTGGAGTTGTCTTTTCCTTCTGTCTTAATTTCTCTTTCAATCAATCTAGCTGTATCTTCTATTTGGATGTGTATTTTCTTTTAATTTTAATTATTTTTATTTGAATTATCTACTATATATCATTTATTGTTTTGTTTTTTAAAATCGTGAATGAGTGTGCTATTTATGTTCACACAGGTTGTTTATCAGTTTTAATTTATGATAGCATGTTTTATTCATGTTTTTTTTTTGTATTGAAATATGTGAATTTCTTGATTGTCTTGTTGGGTTAACACTTGAGGAATTTGTATCTTGAGAAATTTTTGACTGTAGATGAAAGAAAAATCATTTCAGATTTTTTTTGGTAAAATAATACTATTAGGGTTACTGCGTTAACTAATCACTAGCACTGTTACATTTTAAAATAAAAACACAAAATTACAAAGAACAGTTGTATTTTTATTTTTAATTATAACACAAACAAACTTAAGAATTTTTTTGATAACACAAATTAATTTACTTACTCTTTAAAAAAATGTACCATTAATTAAATTCACAGTAAGTATTTCAGATTGAATAATTTATTTATTTCCTTTTTTTTGCCTCTTTCAAATCCTGATAACTTTTTTTTTTAATTTGTTTTGGATGTTATAAAATTACTTTTTTTTTTTTTCTTAGAAAGGGAATTTGTATATGAATGTAAATAGTTATTTCCAGACACTTCTCCTGATGTTGATCTCAGAAAAAAATAGGTCTTTTTTTTAAATAACGCACAACACCAGGCCTTTGAGGTCTTGTAGCTTTTTTTTTTTGATCTTTTGTTTTTTTTTCAACACGATCAGAAATACACACTGGATATATAATGAGACCGGTAGCAACAACAATCTGACAAGGGACTCCAAACAATATGTTCACTTGTAAAACTTATACAGACGCTGAGAAATAGCAACATTGCTTTTCAGTTTCATAAATTTATCATAGGAGACATTCATCAAGTAATTGAGAATAAAGAAGTCATTATCAACAATAACAATTAACAATGCAGATCAATTGCAAAAACAAATACAGAAAAAAAAGAAAAAAGAATTAAGTTAAAGAAAAAATCAAAATTCTACAAAATTGCAAACCACTACAATAAAATGTTAAGAATAAGCAAAAAATAGTACTTTAACGACTATTAAACAAAATTGGTACAAATATTATTTATTACAATTACTAATATTAATGTAATTAACTAAGAAGAGAGAAATAAATAAGTTACTTTAATTAACATTAGTTAACATTGTTTTATTATTTAATAATACATTTAAAAATAAAAAATTAAAATAAAATAAGAAAAGTAATTACTAAATGAGAAAAATAAAATTTTATTTAAATTAACCATTAAAAAAATTTCAAACATAAATAATAAATATTTCATGTGTTAATAATTACTGTACACACACATGCACACATTAATCTATTAAAAAATTTTAACATATCTATGTTAACTGTTATTACATGTTTAATTAAAAATAAATAACACACACACAATTATCGTTAAAAAGTAAAATAACATCATTAATTGATTTTCACATTGTTTTTAATTTTTACTACTGAAATATGTCAACAAAACGTATATTATTATTAAAAGAATATTAGTATTCCATGTACTTCTCTCCGTTGGACTCTAAAAGTTTCACATATGGTAATAGCCCAAACGATTTGGCTACTCTTATGGAAATTAAAAATATTCGGGGTTAAACTATACTTCCGTTTAACATTAGTTTTACATTCATGTAATTACAATAAAAAATTAAATAATAAACTTACACAGTACGTAACATCCAAAAATACGTGATTTAAAAACATTAATTTTTTATATAAGAGAAAAAAAATACGATGAAAAAAATAAATGGATATTTACTATAGGTACTGAATAACGATATTATAATGACTTTAATTACATTAAACAAGATTTAAAATTATAAAAATATAATGTCATAATATTCCGTTTTATATTTTACACTACGTTTATAAATTTAAAATTAATTAATATTAAAATTAATATTGATTTAAGGGTACACTCACACATCTTTACTGTTAAAAACACACAATTTAAAAATCTTACCTTCATAATTAACGTGTGCAGACTATAAATTAGAACTTCAAAAGAGAGTGTGACAAAACGTCAAGATTACATGTTAATATTCAAGAGGAATGCCGAATTCGACAGAAGACAAAAAGAAAAAATATTTTATTCAAAATAACATAATCCCGTTTGAAAGACCGAATTGAGAAGAAATCAACACTTTCATTATCAATTAGTGTAATAGATTTAAAAATTTGTAAGTAACATAAAAAAATCAAACTTACTAATTTAGATGCTTCAAGTTTATTTTTTTTCTTTCAACATTTAATTTTTATTGTTCGAAAGGGATAAACCAAACGTGTAGATAATCAATAGACCAAGACGTAAATTAGATCAAGGGTGAATCAAGATAAGCTAGTCCTAGTCTAAAATGCATGCTTGAGCTGACATGTAATCTTAAAATAAATACATCAGTGCCATTGCTTTTTCTCAAGATGCACACTAACAATGTTTTTATTTTCCTAGGGTATGATTTTAAAAGCTAATTAATTAACTAAGGCCTACACTGTAATGAATTGCTGTAAAAATTACAGCATTATTTTACAGCCGCTGGCTGTTTTTTAATAATACAGCATATTGCTGTAAACTGCAATGCATTCTGGGGTCACGTGTTGGTTTGACTCAAATTTACAGAATTTTGCTGTAAATTGACCCTTCGTAATTTAAAAAAATACAGTTATTTACTGTAATCAGAGAATACAGGGAAATTCTGTAAATTAAATTACAGTAACACTACTGTAGAATTTACAGTAACTGGCTGGCAACCCTGCTGCCAGTATTATACTGTAAAATTTACAGTAATTTTTTAACAGTGTAATCCTGGCTTAGACTAAGCTTTGTCCGTGAAACCAGTGTGACTGGAGATACAGACACGCCACAATGCATATACACTCCTTTAAAAAATTCGATAAAAATACAGCCATACTTTGAACACATTCGTGAATATTGCATGACCCATTGTTTGAATCATCTCTGTCTCACTTCTTCTCCGATAGTTTAACCGAGCAGTTATTAACTGAGCTTATTATATGTTGTTCACCTTGTTTCATTCTTTTCAAGGACAGATTTTGAACGGCCAAGCATGAAATTTGGACAGTAGGCCTGCCTCGTTTCAGTTTAATTCGAGTCGTTAGTGTGACCTGAACACTGGATTTAATGCAATTATACTTAAAGAATAGAGGCTATTTTAGTCATTAAACAAGGTTAAAGACCTTTTGTATATCCACACACAGGATCAAGCAGATTTAAAGGTTTTAAATGATGGGTTACAGAAAAGTGTCCCTGCACTGTAATGAATTACTGTAAAAATTACAGCATTATTTTACAGCCGCTGGCTGTTTTTTAATAATACAGCATATTGCTGTAAACTGCAATGCATTCTGGGGTCACGTGTTGGTTTGACTCAAATTTACAGAATATTGCTGTAAATTGACCCATCGTAATTTAAAAAAAATAGTTATTTACTGTAATCAGAGAATACAGGGAAATTCTGTAAATTAAATTACAGTAACACTACAGTAAATTTTACAGTAACTGGCTGGCAACCCTGCTGCCAGTATTATACTGTAAAATTTAAATTTTTTTAACAGTGTGTGTTTATTTTAATATATTCTGATTTGTAACCAGTATGAAGTAGCCTTAGCTTATCATTTAAGGCATTTAAAAAAAAAAAATCCATGTACACAATTTATCCCGAGTGCTTTTTTGATGCATATATTTTTAAAAAAAAGGGGGAAAAACGCAATTTAGTATTAAATGTGAAGGTGCCCCTGGTAATTATTAATATAGTAAGAATAATGGTCATATGAAACTAATCGATGCAAATTCTCTAAGTGCATGATGATACCGTTTTTTTTGTTTTTTTTACACAGGGTATGCATGCAAAATTTGAAATCTACATGTTTTTTATTCAATGCTTGTAAAAAAAGACATGACTCTCAAACGTGCATTAGATATTTATTTCCTTTTTTAATTACATTAAAAACGAGTTCTCTGCGGCTGCACGTTCAAACCTGGGATTTTGAATGTCGACGATTCATCGTATAGACGTCGTCTAGAGGTAAGGAAGACGGCTCGTTTAAAAAAATAAAAACGGCCGATATTAAAATGGAACGCGATGTTTAGCAGATGCCACGATCTTTCACAGACGTCTCCGCGACGTACGAGTCTCCAACTCTTTTTATTAGCTTTGTCACAGGTATGCTGCAGCAATAAAATAAACAGTAAACTAAACCCTGTGATATTATGTGCAGCTTTGTGTTCTTGAGGTGCGGCCTAATAATCACGAATGCATCTGATTTATGCAGGGCTAAGAGCATGAGGTTGGATATATACTGATTTTCGCTTTATTAAAGGTATGTTTTCGGGAAATACAAAAAGTATTTGAGATTTTAAAGTGTGAAATAGCGCCTCCCTCCGGTCGGTGTTCGAAGTTTGTGTCGTGAGGCGACTGGTCATCACGACAAATACGGCTCACTCACGGCAAACGCGTTTTAAAACAGATGGGTTGGTGATACATTCAAGGTAACACGATCGTTCGGCTGGATTAGCAATATTTTACAAAATGGGAATAGCCGATGAGGCTGACCGGACTCTGTATGTCGGGAACTTGGACCCTCAAGTGACAGAAGAAGTTATATTCGAGCTGTTTTTGCAGGTAAATGCTTTAGCGTCGTTGATTAGCTTGCTAATGCTAACGATTGACTGTTTGCTGTTTGTTTTAGCGCGATTTGCAAACAATTTAGACGCTTATTTGTCCCATTGTATCGTTTTAAAAATATATATAAAGTGCCATCACTCTGTGTGTCTGTTATTTCACTTCGAATTGGTTTGTGTGGTGCGAATAAAAGGCTAAATATAACCATTCTTCTTTAGATGTGTGTGTGTGTGTGGGTATATATATATATATATATATATATATATATATATATATATATATATTAACTATTGTTTTATATGACAGGTTTTTGAAATGTTATGTTGAAATGTGCATTTCCAGAACAGAAATGTGAGCATTGCATAAAGCCAGGTTTAAATTCTTGTTTCATTTTGTTGACACAGGAGTTTAATGTAAATAAGCAACTTGTACATGTACAAACTGTGTTTGCTGAAGTGGATGTGAAAAACGAATAGGCCTTTAAAGATGTGTATTGTAATTGAAAAATACTGACACACATAGATTAAGTGTAATAAAATACACTTTAAAGCTTATTTTTGGATCTTTTCATTCCACAAGTGTAGAAGAAGACATATTGACTTAGCCCAAAATCTACTAAAATGTTCTTAAAATAGTGTTTTTGGCACTTGTCTTTCTTTTGTAACATCAGAAGTCTCACCTGTGTTTCCCTTTCCAAATAGGCTGGGCCGTTGATCAAAGTGAAAATCCCTAAGGACGTTGACGGAAAATCAAAACAGTTTGCATTTGTAAACTTCAAGCATGAAGTGTCTGTGCCGTACGCCTTGAACCTACTCAATGGAATCCGTCTGTACGGACGGCAGCTCAACATACAGTTCAGAGCCGGTAGGATTCTCCATATAATATTTTGTGTTCGTTAGAGGTTTGTCGCGGCCTCTCATTTCAGCGCAGCCACTCACGAATCATTTCATGAGTTTATGGAAATGTTTTGCAGTTATATTTAAGAACATGATGGGTAACGCTTTATTTTACAGTGTCATTGATACATATGTTTCATGTATTTACTATAGTAATAATTAGAAATGATGCATAATTACATGCAATTGACCCTAAACCTAACCTTACAGTAAGTACATGTAGTTAATTGTCATTACTCAGTACTTAAATGTGTAATTACACTGTAATACTGACACTTTAAAATAAAGTGTAACCACATGATGTTAGAAAACAGTAGTCGGCCTAATTAAGCTTCATCGATAATGAAGCCATTTATATAATGCTTGTTTTTGTTCATTTTGTGAGATCAAATATCTTTGCAATTTTATAACTTGCTCTTCCTCTGAAACTTTCTGCAGTTTTGAAGCAGTGCATGAGCTTATCCATGGAAGCCCGTTTCCATATTGCGACTTTATCTCGCAATTCTGACTTTTTTTCTCAGGATTGCGATAGAAACTCACAATTGCGAGTTATAAAGTCAGAATTGCGAGATATATAAAAAAGTCAGAGTTCTGACTTTATAACTTTTTTATCTCACAATTCTGGCTTTTTTTCTCGCATTTGTGCATTTATATCATGCAATTCTGACTTTATAACTCGCATTTGCGTGTTTATATCTCATAAATCTGTGAGAAAAAAAAAGTCAAAATTGTGAGAGAAAGGTTGCAATTTATAAAGTCCGAATTGCGAGATAAAAAAAAAAAATCTGAATTCTGACTTCATAACTTGCAATTGTGAGTTTATATCACAATTCTGGCTTTTTTTCTCGCAATTGCGAGTTTATATCCCATAAATCTGTGGGAAAAAAAAGTCCGAATTGTGAGAGAAAGGTTGCAATTTATAAAGTCTGAATTGCGAGATAAAAAAAAAAAATCTGAATTTTGACTTCATAACTTGCAATTGTGAGTTTATATCACAATTCTGGCTTTTTTTTTCTCACAATTGCTAGTTTATATCCCATAAATCTGTGAAAAAAAGTCAAAATTGTGAGAGAGAGGTTGCAATTTATAAAGTCCGAATTGCGAGATAAAAAAAAAAAATCTGAATTCTGACTTCATAACTTGCAATTGTGAGTTTATATCACAATTCTGGGGTTTTTTTCTCACAATTGCGAGTTTATATCCCATAAATCTGTGAAAAAAAGTTCGAATTGTGAGAGAAAGGTTGCAATTTATAAAGTCCGAATTGCGAGATAAAAAAAAAAAATCTGAATTTTGACTTCATAACTTGCAATTGTGAGTTTATATCACAATTCTGGCTTTTTTTTCTCACAATTGCGAGTTTATATCCCATAAATCTGTGAAAAAAAGTCTGAATTGTAAGAGAAAGGTTGCAATTTATAAATTCAGAATTGCAAGATATAAAAAAAAAAATCAGAATTCTGACTTTATAACTTGCAATTGTGAGTTTATATCACAATTCTGGCTTTTTTTTTTTTCTCACAATTGCGAGTTTTTTTTTTTTTTTTTTTAATATATATTAAAAAAAAAAGTCCGAATTGTTTGAAAGGTTGCAATAATCTTCTTTTTATTTTATTTTTTTGGAAACGGGCTTCCGTACTTCTCACATTGAATTAAATGACACACACACCCAAACAATAACCAGATTGATCGTCATCTAAATCTGTCGTGCTCTTAACAGGAAGCAGTCATATTAATCAAGAAGGCAAAAGCCCAGCAAACTCTCAAAACCCCAGTCCGGCGAATACACCAGGTCACCGCGGTGGAAGGTAATCTTTGTTTTGAACGGTCTGAACATCTGTTTCAAGTGATCTCGTCACAAGATGTCAGCCGAGACTTATTTACTTGCATCTCAAATGTCTCTTGTGACCATTTGTGATTGGATTTCTTCAAGTGGCTGGTCTCTGATTTCATCACTGCAGTCTTTGTGCACTACGCACTTATCTTAAATTTATCAAAAATGTATTGTTAACTTTTTTTTACTAGGAGCACTGTAGCCTCTAAGATTTGAGGAACACAAACAGAAAATGTATAAATCGACTTGCGCCGCAGTTATTTTTTCATTACTGTAATAAATTGACTTAACGGTTTCTTTCACAGTGCCATCGTTACACATTACTACATGTACTGACTATGTAATAACATTAAATTATGCATAATGACAAGTAACAAACCTCAAACCAAACCCTAACTGCAACTCTATAGCAAGTGTTCAGTACTGATGAGTAATTGTAATATAATTGCGGCACTAAAAATCAATAATATATAGAATAAGCTGGAAAATGACACCATTGTTACTGTAAAGCTGCTTTGACACACTTTGCATTGTAAAAAGTGCTATATAAGTAAAGGTGACTTGACTAAAATAAAATGTAACCAATTTCATTTACAGGAATTACAATGTGCACTTTTATTTTAAGTTTGCAAGGCTCCAGATTGACATTTGAGGGCAGCGTTCTCATTCATAATGTCTAAATAATTCAAAAACAAAATGATTGAAAATGTATATCGGGGAGTGGAAATTGCAGCCACTGACTGGTTGCAATGGTAATTTTGATGTCTCTTGTTTTTAAATAAATGTTGAAACTTTTAGTTTTATAAATGGGGGGTGAACTGTGAAGGATGAACATCATTTTTTGGTCATCACATTAAAAATAACATTTAAATAGGGTAATATTACAGTTTTGAAGTGCTGGAAAAAGATGTAAAATACTTGAAAGCATTTACTATTCCTGGCAAATTTCCATGGTTACAGTGAGTGTTGCTGCAGTAAATCCATGGCTAATGCTGTTAATTTGTGGACGATATAACTCGATCATTCAAGGCACAGTGTTTCTCCTGGTTTCCACGTCGGCGCCGTTTGATCCGATATCTGCGGTTAATGACAGTGTCGCGTGATCAAGCTCGGCTTGTGAGTCGCGAGTAGCTGACGTTGGTCCAAACTGATAAACGGTCCGTGAAGCACACATGAGTGGCGCCGTGTTCGTTCCGCTTTGCCATTTAACGTTGGGCGACGCTATGGTGGTCGATGCCTTGTGTTGGATTGCCAGTGCCGTGTTTTTTTCTTTCTTTATGCTTATTCAAAAGATCGGGGTTGGGAAGATTTGTGGTTTTGAAAGAAGTCTCTTCTGCTCAACAAGGCTGCATTTATTTGATCAAAAATATAGTGAAAACAATATTGCGTGGAGTGTTTTCTTTTGTAATGATTAGTGAATTTATTTCTGTGATCAAAGCTGAATTTTCAGCATTACTCCAGTCTTTAGTGTCGCATGATCCTTCAGAAATCTTTCTAATCTGATGATTTGTATGCTCAAGAAACATTTCTAATTATTAACAATGTTGAAAACTGCTTCAGATTTTTATGGAAACGGATTCATTTTTTTCACAACTCTTTAAATGCAGCATTCAAAACAACAGCATTTATTTGCGTTATCTTCTGTAACATTATAGATGTACTTTTAATGTCACCTATGATAAAATTAATGGATCTTTGCTTAATAAAAGCATTAATTAATTAAAAAAAAAAATCCTGATCTCAAGATTTTCGTGAATCTGTAAGAAGAAAATTCATTTGATAAATTTGTAAGAAGTGCATTTCTTAAGTTCTCAAATACTTTCTTTTAGAGAAAATGTTGTTGTAATAGCTACGACAAATTAAATGCTGCTAAATTTTAAATGTATCATTAATTATTATTATTTTATTCAAATGTGAAGCACATGAGATTGTGTTCAACAGCATTAACCGACATTAACGGTCATATTCCAATTTCCTTGCTGGGAAGTGGAAACTATTTAGCTTATTTGACATGGACAAAAGGAAAAGAAATGAGAACTTCAGTAGGAAAGAGCTGGAAGAGGTTCTTCTAGTGACTAAAAGTATCCGATATCTGAATTTACACTTGGCGAAACGCCCAAAGGTGGACGTGGACTGACGCGGAAAAGCTTAGGCTGAAAAGGAAGTAAAAACGGCAGGATTTGCAATGGACGTAAAGGTCAGCAAAACATTGGGTTGAGCTTTCGTCCTCCATTGGGAAGTCATGTGATCGCTGCATGTCCACCTTAGTCACCGACATTGATGGAAATATCTGATCTGCTTGCATGGCAGGTGCGAATGCATGTATCTGATTCATATCGCATTTATTTCCACATGAATGGCCCTGTCCCAAATGCCACCCTAAACACTCGCTACTTTCGCATTTGTGGGTCATATCTGATCCGTGCCACATGGGAGGAAAAAAATCGGAATTGGGTCACTTGAATCATATAATGTAAATGCATCCCTGGAAGAAATTAGCGCAATAACTTTTATTTACGAATGAATTTTAAGAGCGGTTTTTCGGGTTGCGCCTTATTTTATAGTATGTCCACTTACATGTTCTTTCTGGAGAAAGTACTGGACAACAAAGCAACTACATGGGTTGAGGTTAGATTTGGGGGTCGGTTTCAGGGTTAGTACATAGTAACTACGTGTAACATTTGTAACAAGGACACTGTAAAAAAAAATATTCCCTGATACTATGTACTTATTAATAGTAATTGCAATAACTATTGTAATAACTAAATAAAAATGCATAGCATGCAACTAAACCAAACTTAATCTTAACCTCATAGTAAGTACATGTAGTAATTAATATTACCCAGTGCTTAAATGTGTAATTGCACTGTAACACTGACACCTTAAAATAAAGCTCTTCTAAACCAAACATTCTTAAGAATGTTCTGTGAATCCGGCCTCAGGTTGACCTAAAAACTTCTTTTCTGTTGTGGTCTGGCAGAACCCCAGAGCAGATGGGCTCTCCGTCCTACTCTCCTCCACAACATTTCCAAAGGTCCTTCAGCTCACCGGACAGTCTGCAGAGACAGGCAATGGTGAGAACACCTCTACATTCTGTGTATCAATTAAATCTGTTTAAAGAGAGACCCTGAAGCGTTTGTCATTCACTTCATTATTATGATTTTTTTTAAATAGATGAACAACATGTGGCAGGTTCAGATGCAGCAGTTGCAGCAGTTCAACGGAGCCTTCCAGCAGAGCATGCATCAGCTCCGCGGTGCGGTTGACGGTAACCCCTGGCAACAGGACTGGTCCGGTCAGCGCGGTCACCGCCACTCTCACCAGGACAGTAACAATCAGCACGGCAGAGATCAACGGCAAGGGAACGATGGAAACAACTGGCATCGGCGCGATAGCCAGCGGGGTGACTTCCATCACCACGACGACCGCAGTGGAGGACACAACAGAAACTACCCCCCCGAGAGGAGGAGAGACTCACGGGACGGCTCTAGAGAGGGACGGTGGAAACGCTTTTAGAAATCGATTTTTAGTTTTCATTTATTTTATTTCTCCTGAAAATTTTTCTTTTTTTTTTTTTTTTTTTAAATCAACTTTTTAGAACCTTTTGTTATCCTCCTAGTTTTTTAAATTTCATATTTTGGTGGATTACATCTTACCTGTTTTAAAAAAAAAAAAAAGTATTGGGGGAGAAACGGAAAAAAAACTAATTTAATACAACGAGGTTAAGGCATTTTGACCTGAAACTGTATCTTGAGATGCAAAATCAAAAAAAAAAAAAAAAATCCCAAATCAGTAAGAAATTGGCTGTTTAGCGTCGGTCCATTTTTAAAAAAAAATCTCAGGGGGACACATGTTTGTTTGTGTATATATATATATTTTTTGTTTACTTTTAAGAATGTCCGTTTCGAGAAATATCTGTATATACAACATCAAAATGCATAAAAGAATCATGATTGCTACAGTGGATTTTGTTTTTCTAGAAATTTGTAATTTCTCAGGATTTCTCATTCTAAAGAATAGAAAACTAGTTTTCAGATGCTTTCTTCGATTAACAATGTTTAATGTTTTTTAAAAAGCTGATTGTCTTACTTTCTACGTTCCTCTTTTTGGGATGAGATTATTGACTTAATTCATCAAGACACTCTGAAAACTTGGAACAGTAACTAGTTTTAATACTTTTGTAAATACACCATTTTTATTGTCAAGTGAGACATTTATTTGTTGGTTTTCATAAAAGTCACTGTTCACTGATCTTTTGCTGTTGTGATTTTAATTTTGTTGTTGCGCTCCTTTACATTTATTATGTCCATATTAGGTGTTCAGCTAGAATTTGTTGACTGATCATTACAAATACATCACATGTCTCTTATAGGGAATTTAGTAGTCCAAACCTGTAGGTGGCGCCATGCTTCATTCTGGTTGAAGCATATTTAGGCAGAATATGAGAATATATAATGCATACTTTTTATAGGATATTAAATATAGGCTGAAAAACAGAAATAGTTTTGCAATGGAACAAAAACGTTGTTTCTGGGCTTTTTTTTTTTTTTTTTTTTTTTTTAAACGCAAGCTTAAAAATGTGACGTTTTTAAGTTTATATAAAACGTGTTAACTGAATTTTATGTATTGCAACAAAAAAAAAAAAAGTGCCAAGAGAAAAAATTAGATTTACGTTCCTACAGGAACACACCTGTGATGTGAGCTTTGGTATTTGGCTTGGGAAAAGGTCCTGCTTATTTGAAACTTGTTTTAAAATGGGATGCTCTACTTAAAACAGGTACATTTGAGCTTTTTTCAGTTTGTATTTGTGTTCTTTATAGAGAGCATTCTCGTTTTCTTGGGTGTTGGAGTTTGATTTGTATTTGTTAAACTAGAAAAAAAAAAAAAATGCTGGGTTGAAAATGGACAAACCTTTGCCCAACCTTCTGGACAGTTTTATAAGCCAACTATTATTTAAGGCTTTCTATATATGTCTGGCTTAAAATGAACCCAAAATAAGTTGGAAATTAAAACTCATAATTACTAGAGGCAACAATAATAATCAAAAGGTGAACATTTATTAATCTATTAAATATTAAATTATTAAGTTTAATGTACATACATTTCCAACATACATCAGGTGCATTTTAAGATAGCAAGTAATCTTTTAATAATATGAGTTAAATAAAACTACCCATATAGTTTTATCCAATGTTATTTGTGTACGAATAATTTTTCCAAGAGTGTTTCTTGACATTTGGAGGGAAATTAATCAAAAAAACTTTTACGAACTCATTTTATTATTATACGAGAATAATAATAAAAAAAATCATTCGGACTACAATTATAACAAAGTAATGAAAGAATATGGAATTTCCTGCAATCAGGGAAGGTTTCAAAATATTTGTCTTTCTAACAACATTTTTTGCAGACAAAGACACATTGACAAGCTGCGGGAACTTAAATAGTCGTGATACAATTATCAGCGGTGTTGACCTGCCGGTGGTCAGCGCGCTTGCGAAAACTAACGTGACACCAGGCGGAATCCTTTAATGTCCGATCTAAGGTCATAAGCTGCCCTTCCGAAAGTGCTTTGGCTGCTAAGAGCGGCTCCCGGTGTGTATGAAGCCGTACATCCCCACAAAGCTCCCCGGTCCAAAAGCGGAGGTGCATTTGCACCCCGCGCGCTGAGCCCTGCGTCTCTCCTTTAATCTGCGCAGGATCGGGTTCGTAATGAAGCTGCCGAACTGGGAAGCGCGTTATTGAGGAGCTCAGCCTCTGGACATCACTGCGTAATTGATTGAGCTGCTTGGCGTCCGAGATCCAGAGGGCGGTGGCTGGACGTGCCCCTTCACCGTCTCTGTTATTAAGGTCTATTTTCTTTTCAAGAAAAACTCTTTCGACTGTACATTTCACTTTTTCCTTGCTCATTTTAAATATCAGTTCAGCTTTTAATTTAGGCTATGTGGGTGTACAGCGCATCACAGCAATTTGTGTTTCTCCAAGAAACTTGATGAAATGAGAAGTGAATGCGCAACACATCACAACAGCAAAGTCACAGGTGTGAAATGTCATTTAAAGGATAATTAAAGGGATAGTTCAACCAAAAATCTGTCATTAAATACTTCCTTCATCGTCGGAACACAAATTAAAACATTTTTGATGAAATCCGAGAGGTGTGGCCTATGACTCCCCCATAGACAATTTAATCAACACATTCAAGGTCCAGAAAGGTACTAAAGACATTATTAAAATAGTCCACTTGACTACAGTGATTCAACCTTAAATTTTTAAAGCGAGAAGAAAAGTATGGAAGCCCGTTCTCGGCCACTGAAAAGAAAAAAAAAACTCTTTGTGACTCTTTATAACTCATAATTCTGACTTTTTATCCCATAATTCTGACTTTTTCATCTCACAATTCTGACTTTACAACTCGCAATTCTGACTTTTTATCTCATGATTCTGACTTAACTCAGAATTCTGACTTTTTATCTCATAATTCTGACTTTTCATCTCACGATTCTGACTTTATAACTCAGAATTCTTACTTTTTATCTCACAATTCTGACTTTATAACTCAGAATTCTGACTTTTTATCTCACGATTCTGACTTTATAACTCAGAATTCTTACTTTTTATCTCACAATTCTGACTTTATAACTCACGATTCTGACTTTTTATCTCACAATTATGACTTTTTATCTCACGATTCTGACTTTATAACTCAGAATTCTGACTTTTTATCTCATAATTCTGACTTTTCATCTCACGATTCTGACTTTATAACTCAGAATTCTGACTTTTTATCTCATAATTCTGACTTTTCATCTCACGATTCTGACTTTATAACTCAGAATTCTTACTTTTTATCTCACAATTCTGACTTTATAACTCACGATTCTGACTTTATATCTCACGATTCTGACTTTATAACTCAGAATTCTTACTTTTTATCTCACAATTCTGACTTTATAACTCACGATTCTGACTTTTTATCTCACAATTCTGACTTTATAACTCACGATTCTGACTTTTTATCTCATAATTCTGACTTTTTATCTCACAATTCTGACTTTTTATCTCACGATTCTGACTTTATAACTCAGAATTCTGACTTTTTATCTCATAATTATGACTTTTTATCTCACGATTCTGACTTTATAACTCAGAATTCTGACTTTTTATCTCACAATTCTTACTTTTTATCTCACGATTCTGACTTTTTATCTCATAATTCTGACTTTTTATCTCACAATTCTGACTTTTTATCTCACAATTCTGACTTTATAACTCAGAATTCTGACTTTTTATCTCATAATTATGACTTTTTATCTCACGATTCTGACTTTATAACTCAGAATTCTGACTTTTTATCTCATAATTCTGACTTTTTATCTCACGATTCTGACTTTATAACTCAGAATTATGACTTTTTATCTCACAATTCTGACTTTATAACTCACGATTCTGACTTTTTATCTCATAATTCTGACTTTTTATCTCACAATTCTGACTTTATAACTCAGAATTCTGACTTTTTATCTCACGATTCTGACTTTATATCTCACAAATCTGACTTTTTATCTCACGATTCTGACTTTTTATCCCACAATTCTTATTTTTATCTCACAATTCTGACCTTTTATCTCACGATTCTGACTTTTTATCTCACAATTCTATTCCATAGAATAGCCTACTTTTTGTGCCCAAAAACAGCGCTCGCAGGTTCTACATCAGAACGCCGGTTCGGTGTTGGCCGAGGCTGTTCACGTGATGCTGTCGCCAGAGTTGTTTTGTTTTGACATCTTTATATGTCATCTTTAGTACCTTTACTTTGAAAGTGGAGGAGAAATATCTTAATTTGTGTTCCAAATTGTGAGTTGACGTATTCTTTTATTTTTGTGTTATCTATCTATCTATCTATCTATCTATCTATCTACCTATCTATCTATCTATCTATATATCTATCTATCTATCTATCTATCTATCTATCTATCTATCCATCCCTCTATCTACCCATCCATCCATCCATCCATCCATCCATCCATCTATCTATCTATCTATCTATCTATCTATCTATCTATCTATCTATCTATCTATCTATCTATCTATCTATCTATCTATCTATCTATCTATCTATCCATCCCTCTATCTACCCATCCATCCATCCATCCATCCATCCATCTATCTATCTATCTATCTATCTATCTATCTATCTATCTATCTATCTATCTATCTATCTATCTATCTATCTATCTATCTATCTATCTATCTATCTATCTATCTATCTATCTCTATCTTCAGTTCACAGGTGCCACTTCTCATACAGTCTGTTTATCTTGATATATTCTGCTGTATCCCTCTGTTTTAAAGCCAGCAGCAGTTGTTCTCATTTCTTCCCTTTGATCGAACAAAAAGAGCTCAAAGCTTTTCCAGTGGAGATCTCTATATTTCCTTTACATAATCCCTCACGCTTTGAACACGGCGGCTGTTATCTCGGATTCTCTGCAAGTTATATTTACTCTGATACATGGGAAAATGATAATCATTTGGACAGCGGACACACGGCTCTGGAAAGCAGAAACCCGACACTGCGCTCGATGAAGGAGTTCAGTGCGCCACGGACATCAAAGCTCCGGTCCATCTGTAATAAGCATCATAATGTCAAACAAAACTGCTGCTGTCTGGAGAGAGTCTTTCTGTAACAAAACCGAGAGAAATGTCTGTTCACCTCCATCATTTCACACGGTCAATACTGTCTGAACTTGCTGACACTGATTCGAGAAACAGTTCGGGAACACCTGTTGATTCTGCCTCTCGATTCATGAAGGTCTGCAGGGAAAATATGACTTAATTTCTGTTTAAATTACGATTTACAACGAATTTTGCTAAATGAAATGAAAACAGAAGCTTTTTCAGAAATGCAATCGTCTACGGTTTCATCGACAAATGAAAGATTCGCTTTTTAAATGAGTTTTGGGATCTCAGTGACCATTGAGAATTGAATACGCAATTGTCGGCTAGTTTTGTTATTATTATAATTATAATGTATATTATTATACAAACCGCTAACAACACAAACCAAAATGCATTACGGCTATCAAACACACACCATTTATTATATTTGTTTTAATATGCCTTAAAAGTGTATGATTATTGACAATCGAATATTTGATTGGACTTCCACATGATTAAGTTTAATTTTGCAGTAAACGTTAAGTCAAGAAAACAAGTCATTATGTTATCCATAATAATTATCAGGCAATCTATCAAAAAAGCTATTTACAAACTTTATATATAATATTACATACATTATTTTTATTTACATAAAAAAACTAAATATATATTCACTTAATGTTAGCCAGTACTCTTTGAATGCTAGCATATAGGCTAGTGTGACTTATATACTACCTCTAGTAACAATTGTTGTGTCAGATATTAATAAAAGTTTTTGTATTGTTATTTTTCCATCATCACATTTGAAAAAGATCCGCGCGCAGCCGATTGACTATGAAGCGAAGCGCGCAACTTTGCCCTTCATAAGTGAATGGATGATGCCACTGATGTCCTGGCAGGTGAAACAGTTGCTTTACGTGATCGCTGAAAGTTTTAAGACACGCAGGAGTTTTCCACAAAAACATAAAACAAAACAAAAAGAAAAACACTGCAATAAATCAAACCATTAAATTATTGAATTTCGTTGCGTTTAATTCAAATGCTCTTTTAAATAAATAACAAGCCAAGATCCATGTTTACTTAAATGATTTATCATGGACATTTCAGAATAATTCGGTTTCTTTTCTTTTGTAAAAGAGACATTTTCAGCAAATAAAAACTGACGGAGCCTCCTTTACCATTTTAGAAAGATGATAGATAGATGGATGGATGGATTGATAGATGGATAGATAGATAGATGGACAGCTGATAGATGGATAGATAGATGGACAGCTGATAGATGGATAGATAGATAGATAGATAGATAGATAGATAGATAGATAGATAGATAGATAGATAGATAGATAGATAGCTGATAGATGGATAGATAGATAGATAGATAGATAGATAGATAGATAGATAGATAGATAGATAGATAGATAGATAGATAGATGATAGATGGATAGCTGATAGATGGATAGATAGATAGATAGATAAATAGATAGATAGATAGATAGATAGGTGGATAGGTGGATGGATGGATGGATGGATAGATAGATAGATAGATAGATAGATAGATAGATAGATAGATAGATAGATAGATAGATAGATAGATAGATAGATGATAGATGGATAGCTGATAGATGGATAGATAGATAGATAGATAAATAGATAGATAGATAGATAGATAGGTGGATAGGTGGATGGATGGATGGATGGATGGATAGATAGATAGATAGATAGATAGATAGATAGATAGATAGATAGATAGATAGATAGATAGATAGATAGATAGATAGATAGATAGATAGATAGATAGATAGATAGATATTCCTACCTTTATTACTAAAACAACAAGAAAAAAAGACTTTTAAATGAACAGTAAATGCACTGTATCTGTAAAGGGGAAAAAAAACGCAATAAAAAAAACAATAAAAAAAACAACAGGAACCGGTTCGCTGTTGTACAGTGGGGGGGGGGCTGATTGACGTGAAGTGTGTCGGTTGTTGCAGTAGTGACAGGATAGCTGGTTTATATAGCGGTGACTCAGAGCGCCGCGCGCACTCGCTGCATGAATGAGCGCGCGGAAGATACTCAGACACTATCAGCGCAGCACAGCTGCAAGAGCACGCCAGGGCTGTGCAGATGACATGTCGTTTTAGATCAGTAACATATGATACAGTTTTACTCAACTTTTAACGAGGCGAACATCAGAACTTTTATCGTGAACGTCAGGCGCGATCCCGGACACTATGCATTGTCAAGCAGAGCTGAGACTCGCGAGCAGCGCGCAGCTGAAAGCAGCCAGAAGACGATACAAGACCTTCATGATCGACGAGATCCTCTCCAAGGAAACTTGTGATTACTTCGAGAAACTTTCCCTTTACTCGGTTTGTCCCTCTTTAATCGTCAGACCCAGACCTCTGCACTCATGCTCAGGTAAGTGACGCAAATTCATTTTTTATTTATTGTATTTTTTTTTTTTTTTATCAGAAACGCTGACTAATTTTGAATGGACATTGATTACATGCACTTTTATATTTTCAATAATGTATTTGCCCTCGTGACTGAAAAAGAAAACACTACACTGTACAAAGTTCAACCCATGAAAACTAAAAAAAACGCATTGAACTTATTACAATTAGGCCTGCTAGTACAGAAACTACGTATGAGAAGCAATTACACAAATTATTTCGACAAGTCAAACGGAAGTTTTAATAATGAAAGAATGTCTACAGTGTGAATGTAACAATAAACATAAAAAAGAGCCACAGAATTTTTTCAAAACAAGAACGAAGCAAATCTAGCAATTCTATTAACTAAATGCGCTGTACAAACCAATAATAATAGAGAAAATATTACTGAAGCCACGTGTTTCTAAATTCTGTATACGCAAGTTAAAAGTCTATATTAATTCTATAGCATATACCGAGTTTCCAAATGATGTATGAACGGCAGAGAAAACGATGTTTATTAATATTTGTGCCCCGAATTAAACAACGCGTCCTCTTGAAACCATAAATAAATAACATAAACAGTCATAGACTTTAAAGCACTAGATAAATGCGCTTCTCCATGTTCCTGGTTTAAAGTTGACTGGATTTTAAGTGCAAAACATGTGTGTAGCTCTAAACAGAAACACGATGAAGTTTAATTCGCACCCCAAAACATACAAGACTTAAAATATCAAATGGAATTGATGCGTTTGAATGAGCTTCATCTGACTGGTGACCGGCTGATATTCATCTGCCCCCAAATGCACATAAATATTTTATTTGCACCACATGGATATTAAATTAAAAGTAATATTAAATAATGTTATGACAGTTAAACAGATTAATATGGCTTTGAAATAGCACCACACCTTCCCTGATGTTGTATCACGGCACAGCCAGACCTCATCCCATTTCATCTTTAAACTTTTTTTGCCCACTATCGCTTCGATGACTCCAGAGTATTGGTGCACATTCCCCAAACCGCTTTTGTTTCACTCATGTAAACCGTCACTCTTGGGTATCTGTGGTAAAATAATGGCATCTTCTCCTCTTACTTGCCCCAAGGAGCGCAAACTCTTGGAAGCCACGGGACGTTTATCTATTTACGGAACTGTTGCCACACTCTTGACTATGCAACATAGGATGCAGTCAGGTATGACATCCTGAAGCAACAGGTGCGATGTCATTCCATCATAATGAGAAGCATTGTGCGAAGTTCACAGGACATTTTTAAATATCCCTGGCATGTCATTAATCCGGGCTGCAACGCATCATGGGATGTGTGCAAAAACGTCTGACCCTCAAGATCCCGATTGTATCATGCAGTATTGGTAGCGGCTCCCGTGTAATTAGGTTTAAGGGATTGATTAAGTGCATTTGTGACCCATCCAAAGGTTTAGCAAGGACTTATCTCTGTGGTTTCCAATGTGATTTTCCGAACAGTGCATCATCACAGATCCGATTTTATTCCGGTTGTCATTTAAAAACTGACTCACTGTTCCACACACACACACACACACACGCATTGCGTATAATTGTTTCCTATATTAACACTTAACATATGCAGAAAAAGTATCCATACCAGGCCACTTATGTATTTTCTTCAGAAAGCGCGACCAGATAAAATCTCCCTCTCTCATAAAACCAAGTGTTACTTCTGACACTTGTAAGACAAGCAAGTTTTTCAGGTCGGAATGACTGATCTCACAGCAAATCTTGTTACGCTTTGATGGATAGCTTTATAGGTACATATTTAACTTGTTTCGCAAACCTTTGACACAAAACCATCAAGTCATTTATTTTGCTCATTTCACAACCATCAATAGAGCATATTAAAATGATGACGATGGTTGAAAAGCTTCTGAGCACGAAACCGACTAGACATTGCATTATTATTTTTGTTACAGTGTAGAGTACTAAGTAATATTAATAATTACATTTAGGGTTAGTTGCATGTCATTTTGCAAAATGTAATATAAGGACTGGGGAAAATAAAGTGTTACCGACAAAT
Source organism: Opsariichthys bidens (assembly GCA_037194245.1). NCBI lineage: Eukaryota > Metazoa > Chordata > Actinopteri > Cypriniformes > Xenocyprididae > Opsariichthys > Opsariichthys bidens. The sequence goes on along the minus strand of CM074278.1, from coordinate 3,332,432 downwards.
TCAAGTGATTCAGCAGTAATTGTTGCAGTGCAAAATTCCAAACTAGGCCAGAAAAGCCCCAATTATCTCTCTCCGCGTTCGATGCGTGTTGACAGAAAGCATCGTTGCTCACTCATACCTGGCGTGAAGTTTGTGAAATCGGAGACACTTCCTCTGAATGGAACCACGATAAAAATAGCTTTTGCAGTTCACCCGCTTTCTTCATACACAACCCATCAAGCGCACACGTACGTGTGTGTGGACGCACAGCAAAACATGCACACAGACGTTTGCGCACATATGAAGTCATACACATGCATGCGTAAATGCGCACACGCTTCCTTCTGTTTGTGCGTCCAGCTGTGAGGTACGAGGAGTTTTGCCAGGCCGGAGTGGAGGGTGGGGTGGGGTGGGGGGTGGATAGAATATCCAGCCCGAATATCAGAACGCTGCGCACACTGTCTCTTTTCAAGTCTGAGGGGTGTGAGATATTCTATATGCCAGCACATCAATGGATGGTAATGCTTAATATAGAATGTAGCTGGTATTAAGACTGGCACCCACTGAAAGGCCACTGGCCCAGGACTCTCTCACATCAGTGTGAACGCCGTCGCCACTAGGAGCCGCTGTAAGACACGTCAAAATAAAACAAGCAGTCAATTAGTTGAAAATGCTATTTCATATACACAACAAAACTTAGTTATGTATTTAAAATACAGAATTTGAGTAACTGCATTTCATTATACATTTTAAATGGGTGGTAATCAGATTACTGTTACATCTGAAAAGTGTTTTAGATCACCAAAGTGATTACTTTGAATTTTAATGTCATTTAAACAGCGATTGGTGATTCTCTGACTCTGACCGTCTGAAAAAGAGGAGTTCAGTTTCATCAACAGTTTATTACTTTTAAGAGGGATCATACAAATTCTGTTATTTTTTTTTTTTAGTTCTGTCCTGAACAAGACAAAATGACTGAATTTATTAAAAAAAATATCCAAGTGTCAACTGGACTGTCCTGTCATGACCTGATGATCCACGACTGTTTTCATGTTTTGTGAGTCATTTTATAATTCACTCGTCACTGCAACTTTTTTCTCGCAGTTTATTTTTCCCCTCTCAACTGTGAGTTTGCATCTCATAATTCTGACTTCTTTTTCTCAGAACTGTGAGATTTAAACTCACAATTACTAGTTATAAAGTCAGAATTGGGAGATATAAACTTGCAATACTGACGTTTTGTTTTCTTGCAAATGTGAATTTAGTTTATATCTCACAATTGCAACTTTATATCACACAATTCTGAGGGAAAAAGTCCTTTTTTGTGTTTGTTCCACACTTATTAGTGTTCCAAAGTATTCTAAAGTATTTAGATGAAGTTACTAAACTTGAGTAATGTAACGAAATACGTTACAAATGACTTTTTAAAGCATGTATTTTGTAATCTGTGGTGAAATACATTTTAAAAGTAACCCACCCAGCCCTGACAACAAGTAATTAAATGTATTCAAATCTAAAAGATATTTTGGATGAATATAAATAGTGAGTTCAAACACGATTGAATTCAGCCCTTCACGACTTCAGTTACTCTACCCGTAATGTGAACCTTTACCTGCAAATATGAAGTTATGTTTTTCTAGCTCTGACTGATTTTAGATCGTCATTTCGGCCACTGTTGAAATGGTCATTCACATTACCTAAACAGTGAAACTGAAGTGATAGTTCACCCAAAGTTGTTCCAAACCTGTATGAGTTTCTTTGTTGAGTTGAACACAAAAGAAGATATTTTAAAGAATGTTTGCAATCAAAACAGTTTATGCAAGCATACTAGGAACAAATAAAATACTATTAAAGTCAACTATCTGGTTACCAACATTCTTCAAAATATCTTGGTTTGGGTGACTAAATGATGACGGTATTTTCATTTTTATGGGCGAACCATCCCATATGTGCATTCATTGCACGGACATAATGTGTTGCATATACACAGTCGAATTAAGACTTGTTCCTGGGTCAATATATTTTCTTGATCCTGGAACAACATTCCTGTCTGAAAATGTCGTCCTCCCTGAACCCTAATCTCTAAAATCACAGGGAAATGATGGTTGAATAACAATGATGTAGAAGCACCAAACCCTGGCTGTAAGCCTAAACTTTACATAAACTATAAAAGTGTCTCTCAAATCTGATTGGTTAATTGCAATGTTGTTCCAGGATTAACAAGGATGATGATCCAGGAACATGTCGCACCTACAATAGTGTAGGGCCTAAACACCATGTGCATAAATACGTCTTAAAAATATAAAGGTCCTACTCAGTCAAAAATTGGACCTGAGAATGTAATAACAGGTTTTAATATTTCGTTTGGAGACATGTCTCTAACTATAACGACGGGTAAGGCGTTTTTTTTGGAAGGAGGAGAAACCAAAAATCGGCGATAGTGTAATCTCCTATGACAGCATGCCTGGAAAACAGGAGGATGAGTTTCCCTTGGAGGAATGATTGCGAGACCGATCACAACCGTCCACAACTTGTCTTCACATTTACTAATTGCAGACAATAAAAGCGGATGTCTTTCAGATGAGAACCAGTTATATTCACACACACACATAAACAAAATGCGCAATTATGGATGTATTTTGTCACAATTGTCAGACCTCACCCATGATGCAACCCAGAGGGTGTGGCTACACACATTTATGGAAATGCATTAACTGGGTATTATGGATATCTATTGTGAGATCTTAGCTGTATTCGCCTTTGGGCAGTTATGGATGCCAATAGAATTCTCAGGGTTTTGTTTCATGTCTAAACATTTACAAGTATGATAGACAGACGTATACATTGTGTAATGTTTTCCCGATCTTAACATTTTTAAAGTCAGAAGAAAGGTTGTTAGATGCCTGGGAGGGTCAAATAGAGCAAAAAAAAACAAAAAAAAAAACATCAGCTGCATTAACAAACAATGTCATGCCAAAATAAATTCAAGTTTGGAAAAATTCATTCATTCGCTCGCAGTCAATAATCACTCTTCTTCCAACTCGCTGGATAGATGCAATAGATAGCGAGAGAGAAAAACTCAAATGTGTGATGAAGCATTAAATCTGTCACCACACGGCCCAACCAAAAAAAAAAAACACAATGTACCGTGTTATTAAGAGTTCAAATGTGCATCAGGTGCCAAATGAAATCATCTCGCTGGAATCCAATCAGTCAAGGAAAATAAGACGGGACTGAAAGAGCGCAATCAAGAGCTTAACGTTTGCTACTGTGTTTTGGGGAACGCGTGAGGTTCACAGCTTGATTGCGAGTATTGAAAACTTGACACTTCTCTCCAAACACATGAACGACAAGTCAAAGTGTTGAACTCAAAGCGCAAAGATTTCCTGAAACGCGGCATGTCATAACAAGGAAATGCTACACCAAAATCCGCCTGGGATATTTTTAGGTCGAATGAAATGTTACGGCTTTTTGTAGAACACGGTTTTCACGCTACTTTTCTCAAAACATGAGCAGGACTTAATCCAGAAGTGTGGCATCAGAATAATAAGGCCTCGGGAAACTGATCTCATTGACTCGTTTAAGTAAGCTGGCTAATTAACTGGGATCTACGATACAGTTAAGCAGCTTATTGATTGCCTATCACATTCACTAGTGATACGCAGACTGAGGTGTAACAGGTTGATGATGATTTTGCTACGAATGAGAGAAATAGGATATGTCTACTGTATATATTTATATATAAACTATTATAATTATGCTGAACAAATATCAACAGGCTTTCTAGACCTGTATTTATGAGATTAAAACTGACGTTACGATGAGACTATCGGGATATATTTTGGAGAAAGAATAGGGAGGGAAAGACAGAGATAGACAGATGAGCCAGAAGGGATGTCATGCCTAGACGTGTTGCATTGACAGCAATGAGATCATCCTGATTTGTGTGCAAGTGTGAGAGCACATGCATGTTTGTGCATTTGTGCGTGTGGAGAGATTTCCTGTGCTGATGCACATAAAAATAAAAATCTGCTAAAGTCCCATCTAGAGTGGTTTGATCGGCATAAAAGCTCTACAGGTCCCAATCATGGTCAGTTATTTAGTGATTTGTTCTCCGGCACTATAGAGCGCTGCAGGGATGGCGTATTTTTGTAGGCCAAAACCTGGAGACGGGTTAGCATTTTTGCACTTCTGGCTCCATTGTCCCAAAGTTGGGAACTACGGAGGCTGTCGGGGACATTAAACATCACACCGAACAGGTAAACTCACTAGTCGCTTACTAGTTAATCATTTTCCTCATTGTGTTTATATTCATGGCTTCATTGCGCTCTTGCAAACTATCCTAACTCACACTTTCAGGGAAAATGCCGCGATAGGGTGAAAAACTCCTTCTCATTTTGTCCTCCAACTTCAAAATCGTCTGACGTTGTTGTTTTGACTTAGTCGTTCGCTTTTTAGACTTCGGCCTACGTCACGCCTGACCTTTCCGACGTGATTATGTAATGTGTGGCACATCGCAGAGCAGTGCAAGACCAGCGTGTCTGGTTAAATAACACATCATTTTCTTTTCTTTAGACAATGGCCAATGGTTTCTCTAGATCAGACTCTTATTCCTCGTCTGGGATCATGTAGAGTCTTTGAAGCTGCACTGAAACTGACATTTGGACATTCAACCCGTTGAACCCCAGTGAAGTCCACTATATCAGTCCCTCTAGAAAAATTATGCGATCGCTTGATTTCATGCATAATCAGCCAAAGTCCGCGTATTTATGCGGGGGTCGCATTTTTTCAAATACGCCGCCCTTTCACTGCATAAAATGCAGATTTAAGCAAGCAAAATATGCGAGGCTGGCATGATTTCATAATCCCTGTATTTTCGTTGCAACAAAGTCACATATATAAAAAGCGCCATTATTTCCTCCTATTGCCATGGGAACCTTATGAAGTGACGTAATTACGCGACTTGAACATCATCGGCAAACCCGCGGCGAAACCGTGATGAATCACGCAAATCATTCTCATTTGCCAACAAAAATAAGCGCAAAAGAGCGCGTGAAGCAGTTTCCCGCTGTGACACATGACAGTGGGGGAAATTATTTTGCACTACATGCAACTGCGTGTCGGACCGCAGACGACGCTGTATATTAGTAGTGTGTAAAATAATTCACGTTGCATTAAGAGATTGCACTTTGTGCATTGGAAGCGCTTAATTTAACAGAAGATGTCTGTTTTGTACCACATCTACCTCTGTAATAGAGGAATCACACATTTTATTTTTTATATTTTATTTATTCATTTTTTTACAGAAGTTGTTGTATATTCCTTTTGTAAAGCCACAGAACTTGTTTGACTCAATGTTGTGTAAGTTTGATTCATGTGTTAATGAAGGTCTGAAATAAAACAGAATGAGAACTTCAATATTCTGTGATTTAGTAGCTTGAAGTGATCAGAAATGACTCTTGACATGAAGGCAGTATCTAGAGAGAACAGGGTGTTGGGGAATCACCTTTATTTTCCTCTTTTGCATCAAACTGCAGTTTTTGCAAGTTCCCGCAATTTCATCGCATAAAATTGCAAAAATATCCCGCATATTCCATCGCATTTTTTAAGAAAACGTGCCGCAAAATCAAGGTTGCCCGCAACAACCGCAAAAAAATCCGTGTTTTTCTGGAGGGACTGACTATATGGAGAAAAATCCTGGAATGTTTTCCTCAAAAAACGTCATTTCTTTTCGACTCAAGAAAGATAGACATAAACATCTCGGATGACACGGGGGTGAGCAAATGATCAGGAAATTTGAATTCTGAAGGAAACTAATCCTTTAATGATGGTGACGTTGAAGTCGTGGGACTGTGGTGTTGGTTTTTTTTTTTTTTTTTTTTTTTTTTTTTTGGATTGTTCAAAAGCCTATGGAAAAATCCTATTGGTTTTTTGAACCAGGGTAATGCCTCCTGGCCTTGGTAGGCCTACAAAAATCACAGCACCACTCCATAGGCTTCCTATAGCACACCAAATTCTATATATGACATCTTATTTTAGTGAAGGAAATGCAACAAAAGAAAGCATTTAATAGCCTGTGAACGGGTTGTGTCTCAGTAGCAGGACACTTTATCACATATTTCAGTATTCATCATAAATTCAAAAGTTTAAACTCTCAAAATTCGTAAAATCCTTTCAATCCGTTTTTTTTTTTTGTGATACCAACATCAAATTTTGAACACAACTCGGTTAGACGTACGGCATTGATTTTATAGCAATTATTTAGTCAAATATATATTTTGGGTTGCACTTTATTTTGCAGTATGTGTACTTACCTAATTAAAACTGAGTAATAATAGCCTACTACAGGCGTTAAGGTTAGGTTTAGGTTTAGTGTAGTTATTACCCAGTTATTATAATTTCTGTAATAAGTACATAGTTTGTACAGGGCTGTAAAATACAACGCTACCACGTTTTATGTAAAATAAAATATTTTTAGCTCAGTAAATTTGCTTTACAGTAAACTTCTATGACTTTTTTACACTTTCATTTTCAACTGAAGCCACTTCTTTAAAACGAGACCAACCTTAGGTCTGTATTCCAAAGATTTCAAGAATTACAACCATGTATGTTCAGATCTGCTCAAAAAGGAGTGTGACGGTTTACAGGTTAAGCATTTAAGTGAGAAAACCACGACAAATTCGAAACCTTAATGCTTTTAATCAACTTCCGATGCTTCCTCCAGGACATATTCAATAAGGAAATGATTTTTGATAAAATATTTGGCTTTACCACAGTCATTTTTTTTTTTTTTTTTTTTTTTTTTTATCTAAGCAATGAAACGATCAGATAAGACATCCCAGGCATTTACCGGGATTAAATATGATTGCGACCAATTTGCCTGTGAAATGGACATGACATCATGTATTCGTTTCACAAAATGCTCTTCCATTCTCACTTTGCTTAATAAATCACAGGATCAGTTTTTTTTTTTAGCTTAGAGGTATTATACGCTCTCTCTCTCTCTCTCTCTCTCTGCTCAGACGGGTCCAGTGTTGCATTTTATGGACTCTGGCGTCTGAATAAAAAAAAAGAACAGAAGACAAAGACAGAGAGAGTTGGAAATGTTAAAACTGTAAGGGAGGGCGTACAGATGCCCCAGTTAAAAATTATGACCCAGAGTGCATTGTGTCGGTGACAGTGTGTATCATAGGAGAGTCATTATCCTCGTAGTTCAGTGTAAAACATCAGTTACATCACCACAGCAGAGCTCCAGTTCAGCACCTTACATCACACAGGGCAAAACTCTTAACACTTACCTTCACCATTAGTGACGCTGGGTCGAGACCGTCGCAGGTTTGAGTTCACTCGGACACGACGGCTGTTAAAACGCACTTTAGCAGCTTTTAAACTAGATTTTACTGTCATGTGTGATGTTTAATAGATCTGATGAGAGCAAAATGGAACAATAAATCATTATTGATTTATTAGTAACACTTTACAATAAGGTTTCATATTAGTTCACATGAATTAAAATACTTTGATGTTAATTTCTACATTTAATAATACATTTTTTATATAGAAAAACTTCTGTTAATATTATTAAAAGGGCACAACATGAACCAACGGTTGTATTTCTAATTAAAATAAAATAAAAAAAAATTCTTGCAATTGTGAGTTTATATCTCACAATTCTGAGAAAAAAGTCTGAATCGTGAGAAAAAAGTTTGTTTGTTTTGCAATTCAGACTTTTTTTTTTTTTTCAAAGTTGTCGCAATTATGAGGAAAAAAAGGTTGCATTTCAAGTTTATATCTCACATTTCTGACGTTTTTCCTTGTAATTGTGAGTTCAGAACCCACGATTGTGAGATATAAACTCGGAATTGTGAGAAATTAATTCCAAACCGCTAGATGTAAAGGATTTTTGAGTTATTGCGACTTAAAAAAAAATTGCAAGTTTATATCTCACAATTCTAACTTTTATCTCCTTCATTTCTGAGTTTATAAATAGCAATTCTGAGAAAAAAAAAAGTCTTGTAATTGCAAGAAAAAGAAGTCAGAATTCCAAGTTATAAACCCGGAATTGTGAGGAAAAAAAGTCGGAATATTGAGTAATAAACTTGAAATTACAAGGAAAAAGTCAGAATTCTGAGTTATGAACTCGGAAATTGTGAGCAAAAAAAAAAAAAAATCCAAAATATAAAGCATTGCGAGTTAAAAAAAGTTGCAATTACCTTTTTTAATTGCAAATTTATATCTCACAATTGTAACTTTTTTTCTCGCAATTTTGAGTTCATAACTAGCAATTCCGAGAGAAAAAAAAAGTCAGAATTCCGAGTTTTAAATTGTGAGAAAAAAATCAGAATTGTGAGATATAAACTCGGATTTGGGCAGAAAAAAATTCCGAATCCCGAGTTATAAATTTCAGAATTGTGAGAAATAAAGTCTGAATTCCAAGATAAAAGTAAATGCAAGTTTATTATTTTTTTTCAACAAGCTTCTATACCTTTTTTTATTATGATTTGACTTTTGGGACACCGATGGTGTGAGGACCCTCTTTGAATTGCTCCGTTTATTATAAAGTATTACCACTTCACTATACGCAACATTTGTGTGCTAACAGGACCATTCTGTCGACTGTGTGCTCTCGCAGGCTCTACCCCTCTGAGGACGTACCCTCTTCTCTCCGTGATCACGCACCAGCCGCCCAGCAGCCTCCCACAGTCTCCGCACCTTCTCTCCCCCCAGCACCCGCTCACCTCAGAGCCCACTCCCAGCGAGACGCCCGTCAGCATCAGCAGCGAATCAGAGACGGAGCACTCCACCTCGCGGCTGAAGAAACCCCGCCGCAGCCGCACCATCTTCACGGAGCTGCAGCTCTTGGGGCTGGAGAAGAAGTTCCAGAAACAGAAATATCTGTCCACTCCAGACAGGTCAGTGGATGAGGAACCGTGCTCGCCGCGATCGCTCAGTTTTCACGCTTGATTTTACAGTTTGTTAGGGCATTTCTCCAGTATTGTCTCATGCAAGGCCATCATCAAAGCTATAGTGAAATTCACAAACAAAATTTGCAATTCAACTTAACATTTTTGAATTTGGCATAATGTGCTCCAACGAATCTTGCACAATGTAATCAGTGCCAATAAAAAGGTTAATGGGAATTTGATTTCATGTTGACTTTAAGTAATTAAAATAATGAAAATCATTCTGAGTGCATATAAAGCCTGAAATAAACACTTGAGCTTGAAGCAAATCATTGTGAGCCAAACTTTTACATTGCTCAGTGTTGTAGTTAAGACGACAGTAACATTTTAACCATGCTTTGAATTGCAAAAGAAGCCTTTAAAAGAAACACTACTCCATTCAAGACAACAGGGACGCACGCCAAGAACAGCAAACAAAAATGTATTACATTGATTTCATGCCAATCATTTAAAGCACACGCAGGTGTATTTAAAAAAACTTTGGGGCTTTGTACAATGAGATGAGGTAATCTACGTGTCGTGGGTCTTCTCGCATGGGACAGGTTTTTCGCCCATAACGCATTTTCCATTTCAGTTTGGCTCTGTGTTTAGATTTGGCCAGAGTGGATGTGTTTCCATTATAGCCCAAAGGGTGTATTTGGGTAAAAATCCTACACAATCAGTTCTGTCCCACCAACAAGGATTCTGAGCGTGTCTGCTACACACACACACACACACACACACACACACACACACACACACACACACACACACACACACACACACTCATGTTGTGTTTTCATTTTTCAGGGGGACATCACATAGGCGTAATGGTTTTTATACTGTACAAACTGTACATTCTGTCCCCCTACACTACCCCTACCCCTAAACCTACCCATCACACAAAATGTTCTGCTATTTTAGATTTTCAAAAAAGATAATTCTGTATGATTTATAAACTTGTTTCCTCATGGGGATCAAAAAAAATGTCCCCACAAGATCAAAATTTACTAGTATTACTATACCTGTGGGGACATTTGGTCCCCATAACGTAGGGAACCCCCCCCCCCCCCCCACACACACACACTCATGTTGTGTTTTCATTTTTCAGGGGGACATCACATAGGCGTAATAGTTTTTATACTGTACAAACTGTACATTCTGCCCCCCCCCCCTACACTACGCCTACCCCTAAACCTACCCATCACACAACATGTTCTGCTATTTTAGATTTTCAAAAAAGATAATTCTGTATGATTTATAAACTTGTTTCCTCATGGGGACCAAAAAAATGTCCCCACAAGATCAAAATTTACTAGTATTACTATACTTGTGGGGACATTTGGTCCCCATAACGTAGGGAAAACCCACACGCACACACACACACACACACACATTGTGTTTTCATGTTTTATGGGGACATTCCATAAGCGTAATGGTTTTTATACTGTACAAACGGTACATTCTGTCCCCCTACACTACCCCTAATCCTAAACCTACCCATAACACAAAATGTTCTGCTATTTTAGATTTTCAAAAAAGATCATTCTGTATGATTTATAAGCTTGTTTCCTTGTGGGGACCAACAAAAGGTCCACACAATGTCAACATTTACTAGTATTACTATAACTGTGGAGACATTTGGTCCCCATAACGTAGGGAATACCCCCCCACACACACACACACACTCACACACTCACACACACACACACACTCACACACTCACACACACACACACACGTCTGCATTGCTATCTTAGTGAGGACATTACATAGACTTCCACTGATTTTATATCAGGTCAATGATATTTTTTATGACCTAACCCAATCCCTACTCCTAAAACTGCCATCACAGAAACAAGTGCAAAACATTAGATTTAAATAAAAATCTATTTTGGCTGATTTATAAGCCTTTTTTTATCTAGTGAGGACCAGTCACATGTCCTCACTAGTGGGTTGAGAAAGTATTTCACAGTATAAGTGAGGACATTTGGTCCCCACAAGTATAGCCAAAACGAGTACACTCTCTCTCTCTCTCTCTCTCTCTCTCTCTCTCTCTCTCACACACACACACACACACACACAAATTCTCAGAATATTTGGTCAGACACAGCCTAAGGATGGATTCTGTCCTTCAGCGACATATGAGCTGTCAGACATAATTGTCTGAAAACTGTCAGCACCAGCAGACGTGCAAAGTTAAGACAGTTTTAATAGATAGCTCTCTTTCTTTTCATAAAACAAGAAAGATGTTATAAAGAAAAAAAAAAATATTGCCATGCATCATGCTGTATCGACTGACTCAAGAGTATTGTTTGCGTGAGCATCCATGCAAAAAATGTATTATGAAAGTATGAAAAAGTATGAAAGTATACACACACACACACACAAACACAGAGTAGTGTCCAAAATGACCCTCCAAGCTTGATTAAACCATCAAAATATGGAGAAAATATTTTAAATATGAGGGAAGAAAAAAATATTACATTTTGTTAAGGTATTAACAAAACCCCCAAAAATGCAAACTACAACTACAGGTTTTGTTTAAGCTGCGCAAAAAAATAAATAATAATACATAATATGAAAATACATAATTGTATATGTATACACACACACACACACACTGTAAATTAAAAATAATATTTAAATAACAAGCCCTAATATCCTAAAGTCCTGATGTTTTACTCCAATATCAGACGGATAAATAAATAATAATAATAATAATATGTAATAAAAATAAAACTGTGCCTGAGTGATCCAGATATAGTGACCGATATATTTTTCATTCCTAATTTATGATAAAAAGTTATTTTTCTCAGTGATCACTGTCGAATGAAAGAGGTCTGTTCTGTCGGGTCAGTTGGGAAGCGGTTTCTGTGGAGGTTTTGGCTCAAGGCCGCATAGTTCATAGCTGGGTCACGATTAGCCTGTGCTCTATCACTCTGTCACACACATCGCCCGAGGAACGAACAAATTCATTCATGGCTGAAAGCAAAGCAAGTGAGGGGAATTCCTCATCTTCTGGCACGTTTGAGGAATGGGCCTCAAAACGCCTCAGGTTTGTGTTTTATCAATCTCAAAGATGACCTGAAGGTGTTGTTCTGTTTTTGGCTTGTCCGCCTATAGGCCACACAATCAGAACATGAAAGCCATGAACATGTCGCAATATGGAGCGTAATGATTTATATCATGAAGTTTTAATAGTTTTTTTTATGAGGCAGAGATGATTATAATCATCTTCATCATCATTATGAATAAATGTCAGAACCCAAACTGAGCTTAAATTAGGCTCATAGTTGCAAGGAACGTGTCGGCATTGGAATGCAGCGTGTGTGTGTGTGTGTGTGTGTGTGTGTGTGTGTGTGTGGTTTCTCTCTGAAGAATAATAAGCACAAACACAGAGGTGCTTTTCTTACTGCCAGTTACAGCACAGCTACAAAAAAAAATTGTACCCCACCACTTGTTTTGCTTAAACATAACTCAGTTTGATATGACATTTGTGACATAAATACATTTTTCATGTTTTAATTGTTCAGTTTGTAAGACAGTTAAGGTTTGTTTTCGTTTTAGTGTTGATGTGTAGGGTAGTTGTGGCCTAGTGGTGAGGGAGTCGGGCTTGTAATCTGAAGGTTGCTGGTTCGATTCCCATACTGGCAGGAATTGAAGGTGAGGATTGTGAATCTAATTGCTCTCCTTGTAAGTTGCTTTGGATAAAAGCGTCTGCTAAATGATGTAAGCACTCCAAATACAGTGGAATTGCTTTAAATTTATGTATAGTACATAAAATACCTGGTGCAAACTATAATGGGTGGTAGAATTATTATTGTTGATATATATATATATATTTGCTAATTATGTGAGATTGGGATGAGAGTCCCAAAATAATAAAATGTAATAATAAAAATGAATACTAAATATTTTATTATATTAAAAGACCACAATTTTAAAGACATAAAGCTGTGTAGGAAATTGATACCAGATTCAAAATACATAAAAAATATATTTGCTGCAATTGACCAATCAGAATCGAGTATTCTGCAGCAACATAATTTATTAATGAGGACATTTAACATTTAGTTTTTTTTCTAAAAAATTCTGGGTTAAAAACAAGCCAAGTTTGGGTTGAAAATGGACAAACCCATGCAGCGATTGGGTTGTTTTATCCCAGCGGTTGGGTTAAATGTTTGCCGAACATGCTGTGTAGTTTTATTTAACCCAACTATTGTTTAAAAATGACTATATGTCTGGCTTAAAATGAACCCAAAATAGTAGGAAATTACAAAGGTGAACACTTATTAATAAGCAATTTAACAAATGTTTATTGTTTAATTATTACTCACTAAACTTATGAATAAATGTTCATTTATTAAACATATTAATAAACATACTTTGGGATAATTTAAGCGAGCAATACGGTGATTTTAAAACAAATGTTTAGTTAAAAAAATTAAATAAAAAATAAAAACATATCCAAGATGCTGGGCAAACTTTTAACCCGACCGCTGGGTTAAAACAACCCAAATGCTGGGTTTGTCCATTTTCAACCCAACTTGAGTTGCTTTTAATCCAGCACCCAGTGTGCAATGTAAAAACTAAATATATAAATGAACAGACAAAGAGAAAGAGAGGAGGAAAGAGCGAAGTCAAGGGCTTTTGAGAGCGAGTGTTAATCTGCTCATTTCCAGAAGATCACTGCACCTCATATGACTCTCCGAGAGGCTCAGCAGAGGAGGTGCGTAATCCTGCTTGGCTGGAGCGAGCGACTTTGATTGTAGATGTAGCAGAAATCTGCGCACTTGTTTGATATCTGGCTCTCTCGTTCCCTCAAATCCCGTCTCACATGTCCCCTCCTTGCCTATCATGTTACAGTAGACCAATCGCTGCATTAGTCATGCGCTGCCTGCCCAAGTGCCCCGAAAAGATCCTCTATTGCCTTCGGGCAAGTCAGGAGCTCCATGACTGGATTACCTTATCCTGTATAGATAAAGCGTGATGGCATTCCACGGGAGGTCTGCAATTACATTCGGCCTGGGAAGACTCCTCAGTTCAGAGCTTGGCAGAACTTTCTGATATGTCATGCCAGCTTTGGGAATTTTGCAGTGATTAGATATACATCTGCACACTAGATGGCCACCCACTGGCTTTTATGTCTAGGACAACAGGTGACTTTGGGATTTCGGTCAATTACTTTCAGTTCTGAAGTTTCCCGCCTTCATTGCAGTCATTCTTGTCGCTTGCTTGTGGGATTCACGGGCAAGAACGCCGTCCCTAAACCTAGTTACTTACACGTGGGTTTCGATGTGGGAGTTTCTATAGACAAAATAACGATTTTTATACTGTGCAAACTGTAAATTATATTCCCAAACCCTAAATTTACCCATCACAGAAAACTTCCTGCATTTTTACATACAAAACTCTCTCTCTCTCTCTCTAGAGATATAAATATATATATTTTTTATCTATTAAGATTTATTGATTTGGTAATAATATGCGAGAGCAGCATATCGCCCAGTATATATTGTCAAATACCTAAGTGGAATAAATTAATTCCCAGTCTGAAAAATTATCTAGAAAAACAAGTTCATTCACATTCAGCATTCAGAGCTTATTTTATATTTTATCTTTAAATCATTTAATTATTAGCCACAAATTCTAATATATTTTATATTTATATTTTATTTTATCTCACAATTGTGACTTTTTCCCTCAGAATTGTGTAATAAAAATGTTGCAATTGCGAGTTATAAAGTCAGAATTATGAGATATAAACTTGCAAGATTGAGGAAAGTCAAAATTATGAGATATAAACTCACATACTTAATTCACAATTGCAAGAAAAGAAAAAAAAACTAGTATTGCAAGTTTATATCTCCCAATTCTGACTTTATAACTCACAATATTGAGAAAAGTCAGAATTATGAGATATAAAATCGCAATATTGAGAAAAATTAAAAATATGAGCTATAAACTCACAATATTGAGAAAAGTCAGAATTATGACATTAACATTAAAAAGTCAGTATTGCAAGTTTAAATCTCCTAATTCTGACTTTATAACTTGGAATTGTGAGTTTAAATCTCGCAATTCTGAGAAAAAGAAGTCAGAATTGTGAAGGAAAAACAAATAGTGAGAAAAAGTTGCAGTGACGAGTGAATTATAAAATGACTCACAAAACATGAAAACAGTGGAAAACATGAAACTGAACTCGTCTTTTTCAGACGGTCAGAGTCAGAGAATCACCAATCGCTGTTTAAATGACATTAAAACTCAAAGTAATCACTTTGGTAATCTAAAACACTGTAATCTGATTACCACCCATTTAAAATGTAACTGTAATGAAATACAGTTATTCAAATGTTGTATTTTAAATACGTAACTAAGTTACTTGTATTTCGTTACTCCCCAAACCAAAGATATATATATATATACACAAAGACTTTGGACTTACTTTTGGAACAGAATAATGACCCTTCATTTGTGTTTGATTTATGCACTTTAATTTAACTTGCACTTCGTATGTGTGTGCAGATTGGACCTGGCTCAGTCTTTGGGACTCACACAGCTCCAGGTGAAGACATGGTACCAGAACAGACGCATGAAATGGAAGAAAATGGTGAGTTGAGCGAGCTTGCTCGAGGCTATCATCACAAGTTCATATGATTTTTTAGCTCGCAAACTTAGATCGGTAAGATACTGTCATCTTGGATCAATAAAAACATCTGCGTTGAAAATCCACCAAAGCTTTCTGTGTGGAAATGGAAACTCTGAGACATATCATTAAAAATCCATTAGACAGTTTTGAGCGGCGCTTCTCAGCACTCAATCCAGTCAGTGTGTGTAACGGCTACAACCCCGGGCTGCTCGATGAGTGTGTGTGGGACAAACGAAGGATGATTTAAAGGACGGTACAGGTCTACGTCAGCGCGGAACAAAAGATCCACTGCGCGTTCACCTCTGAGAAAAACGAGCGTGAACGACCAGCCCGTATGGCTATATATCTTCCCTTAATCACTGTAATAACCATCCTCAACTTTGACGTGTGTGTGTGTGTGTGTGTGTGTGTCCGTGTTTCTCTAGGTGCTAAAAGGAGGACACGAGGCTCCTACCAAGCCTAAAGGTCGACCTAAGAAGAACTCCATCCCAACCACAGAGGAGATTGAGGCCGAGGAACGGCTGGCGGCCAGAATGGCGGAGGAGAGGCTACGAGCTGAAGTGGAAGAGAAGGTCTTCCAATCTCAACCTCAAGATCTCAGTACATCCGCTGCATCTGCCGAGTCCGTCTGTCCAGAAACCCCTGCGCGAGAACAGGCCCCTCCATCTCCGTCAGAAGCAATGACGAGCAGCTAAACGCAGCCGTGCTGACGCACAACCAAAGACAGCTACTGAAAGACTTTTGAAAGACAGTTGAATGGCTTCCCAAGCCTGATTTTCAGTGGCCCCAACAAGTATAGGGGTACTTTAGACACACACAAATGTGTGTCATTGCAAAACAACAAAACATCAAACCAACTGGCTTGTTTAACCAAAAAAGGTATCATTTTCAAGAGAAACATTTCACAAAAATATGATTTTGTAGGTGTTAAATCATTGGACAACATGTTCGGAGTTGGTTACTCTGATAGATATGGAAGCTTGTTTCTGCCACTAAATATAAAAAATAGAAAGGTAATTGCGACTTTTCATCTCACACTTGACTTTTTTTTCTCGCAATTGCGAGTTTGCATCTCAGAATTATGACTTTATTTCTGAGAATTACAAGATTTAAACTCGCAATTGCAAGTTATAAAGTCAGAATTGAGTGATATAAAGGAAAAATTACATTTATAAAGTGAGAAATACACGATATAGTCATAACTCGCACTTCTGACTTTATAACTCGCAATTCAGACTTTATATCTCACACTTCTGACTTTATATCTCGCAATTCTGACTTTATAACTCAATTCTGACTTTATATCTCGCAATTCTGACTTTATAACTCAATTCTGACATTATAACTCGCAATTCTGACTTTATAACTCACAATTATGACTTTATAACTCGCAATTCTGACTTTATAACTCAATTCTGACTTTATAACTCGCAATTCTGACTTTATAACTCGCAATTCTGACTTTATAACTCAATTATGACTTTATATCTCACAATTATGACTTTATAACTCAATTCTGACATTATATCTCGCAATTCTGACTTTATAACTCGCAATTATGACTTTATAACTCAATTCTGACATTATAACTCGCAATTCTGACTTTATAACTCGCAATTCTGACTTTATAACTCGCAATTCTGACTTTATAACTCAATTCTGACTTTATATCTCACAATTATGACTTTATAACTCAATTCTGACTTTATATCTCGCAATTCTGACTTTAGATCTCGCAATTCTGACTTTATATCTCGCAATTCTGACTTTATATCTCGCAATTCTGACTTTATATCTCGCAATTCTGACTTTATATCTCACAATTATGACTTTATAACTCAATTCTGACTTTATATCTCACAATTCTGACTTTATAACTCGCAATTCTGACTTTATATCTCTCAATTCTGACTTTATAACTTGCAATTCTGACTTTATATCTCACAATTCTGACTTTATAACTCGCAATTCTGACTTTATATCTCTCAATTCTGACTTTATAACTTGCAATTCTGACTTTATATCTCGCAATTCTGACTTTATAACTCGCAATTCTGACTTTATATCTCGTAATTCTGACTTTATATCTCGCAATTCTGACTTTATAACTCGCAATTCTGACTTTATATCTCGTAATTCTGACTTTATATCTCGCAATTCTGACTTTATATCTCGCAATTCTGACTTTATAACTCACAATTATGACTTTATAACTCGCAATTCTGACTTCTTAAATCACAATTCTGACTTTATATCTCGTAATTCTGACTTTATATCTCTCAATTATGACTTTATAACTTGCAATTCTGACTTTATATCTCGCAATTCTGACTTCTTAAATCACAATTCTGACTTTATATCTCGTAATTCTGACTTTATATCTCGTAATTCTGACTTTATATCTCGCAATTCTGACTTTATAACTCACAATTCTGACTTTATAACTCACAATTATGAGAAAAAAAGTCTGAATTGTAAGATAAAAAGTCGTAATTACCTTTTTTACTTTTTTTATTTCATGGCGGAAACAAGCTTCCACAGATAGGAGAACTGACTTCGTACGTTCACTAAAAATCGCATCGAGCCCATTTGTTTGCAGATTTTGTTGTGTAATGCAATGACACGCAGGCATTTTACAGTACGCCTAAGTGTCCAAATACTTTCCACTACATATGGTGATGCAGTGATCAAGATTGTCACATTGCTTTAAATGTTCCTGTCATACAGCTGCCTTTCTGAAATGTATTTTACAAAACATTTTGCATCATGCTGACAAAACGAATCGTACAGACTCGCTGGTACAGCGCCTTCTATATGAACAAATAGTAAGTGTTTTATTTTTTCTTCATCTCTGGGTACGTTCCTCTCTTTCCCTGTAAATATGACCTGTTTAATTGCGCCTGTAGTTTACGGTGCACCTGTGTACTGTAGCTTGGGATTCTGTGCCAAAACACATATATCTGAGGAGCTAAAGTGCCCTTTGAGGTATTTTTTTCCTTCTTTTACACATCCATGAAGCTGCTGCCATTAAAAGTTAATAGGACGGGTTAGTATGAATACCAGTGTAAACATGTACAGAGTTCTGGATTTCACATGAGAAAATGTGGCTCTTTTTAAAGCAGGATTGTCCAGTTTGGGTAAAGATTAGCTTTATCCATTCAACATCTCAACGGATAAAGAATCTGTCAGCTTATACAGAAAAAGAACATAAATTTCGAGAAAACATTAAAGGTAATATTGATTTAAGTAAACCTTCCAAAGTGCCCACTCTCTGCCAAACGGCAATGTGTTTTTCTTTTTGTATTTGCATTTCTTTTGTTCCTTTTATGCGTGACATGCTTCGACTTCATTGTATTTCAACCGAATCCTTTCTTCAAATCACTTTTTTGTGTGCGTTTGAGTGTGTATAACCTTTGCACGGCCATTTAGTACTGTTCTTTGAGGCTGAAACACATGATATATGAACTCACAGATGGAGCATGCTAGCTATTGTATGTTTCTTCCCATTTCATTCCCTTTGAATGAAAAAAAAAAATAAAACATTGAACCATTTTCCCCCTCTGTGGTGTGGCGCAGTATGACACCACTAAGTGCAGGCTGGTTTTATTACTGTAAGAAAAACCACTTAATCTGTCAGGGACGCAAAGCAATTAATAAATCAAACTCGCACTAGTTAAAAAAAAAAAAAAAAGTCCAAAAAAAAAATCGGCGGGACATGTCGAAGCCCGCGGGAGCTGGGCACATGCCTACAGCTGACTGACGGCCCACAAACACATCATCACATCCTCTTCTTTCCTGCATGTCATAAGCTCCGTTTCAAACCGTTGATGCCTTTTGCAAAGATTTTACTTGTATAGTTGTTGTTTTTTTTGTGCCTGGCTAATGACAGATATTGAAAATATATTCCTTCTTTGATATAAAAACACTATTTTTCTGGTGTACATACTGAATTTTATTGGGTGAGTATTCTTTTGTTTTGGAGGAGAGGACTACACAGATAGATATTTGAGGAGAATCCTTTTTCACCCAAACGTTATGTCATTTTTATTGTATGTGTGTGAGTTTGCATATTTAATAACATTTAATAAAGATGCCATTAATTTTGGAGATCTGATATGATGATTTCTGTTTGTTGATTTGATAGCTAGACATGCTATAGAAAACTGCAATATATATATATATATATAAATCCAGTGTTGGGGAGTAACAAAACACAAGTAACTTAGTTACGTATTTAAAATACAAAATTTAAGTAAGTGTATTTCATTACAGTTACATTTTAAATGGGTGGTAATCAGATTACAGTTCCATCTGAAAAGTGTTTTAGATTACCAAAGTGATTACTTTGAGTTTTAATGTCATTTAAACAGCGATTGGTGATTCTCTGACTCTGACCGTCTGAAAAAGACGAGTTCAGTTTCATCAACATTTTAATACTTTTAAGAGGGATCATAAAAATGTTGTTATTTTTATTTAGTTCTGTCCTGAACAAGACAAAATGACTGAATTTATTAAAAAATTGCCCAAGTGTCAACTGAACTGTCCTGTCATTTTGTGAGTCATTTTATAATTCACTCGTCAATGCAACTTTTTCTCACAATTTGTTTTTCTCCCTCACAATTGTGAGTTTGCATTTCAAAATTCTTTTTCTCAGAATTGCGAGATTTAAACTCACAATTGCAAGTTATAAAGTCAGAATTGGGAGATATAAACTTGCAATACTGACTTTTTTCCTTGCAATAGTGAATTTAGTATGTGAGTTAAATGTCGTAATTCTGACTTTTCTCAATATTGTGAGTTTATATCTCAATTACCACTTTATATCACACAATTCTGAGGGAAAAAGTCAGAATTGTGAGATAAAAACGTGCAATGACCTTTTTTGTGTTTTTTCCACACTTATTAGTGTTCCAAAGTATTCTAAAGTATTTAGATTAAGTTACTAAACTTTAGTAATGTAACGGAATACGTTACAAATGACTTTTTAAAGCATGTATTTTGTAATCTGTAGTGAAATACATTTAAAAGTTACCCACCCAGCCCTGTGTAAATGAAAGGCCCCGTCCCAAATGGCAAGGACCAATCCCAATTCTATTTAAAACCCCTTTGCCTACCCCTATATCTACCCCTTACCCTTTTAAACAGAGTGGCAATGAGTAGGGAACACCGCTACTACACTGTTACATGTCATCATATGTCAAAGGAGATGCGGCAATGTTTGTCACAAACTTCCGAGAAGCCATCATCATCTGGATTTAGACTTCGGAAAACATTGCTCGTTTTCAGCTTGTTTTCAGTTCGTTTTTGAGCCTTCATGTTTCCTCAGGCGTACCTGGTTGATTCAGAACCTACAAGACTGGTGGATCATGTTGCAATAAGCACAGAACTATAAGCACTGTTCGTTTACACGATGTGCACGTATTCTTGGACTTCAGCGCAAGAAAACAATGAGTTGACACCAGATGTGTGGTAAAAGTTAATAAACAAATTCCCTGCTGGACTTCTGACCTGCACGTCTGACACGGTATGTTGTGAAGTCACCGGGTATCATCTTCCCCACTCCAACCAAAAGAGAACCGAGACACCCCTACCCCACCGATATAACCCCAAGAGGTAGAAATGGGATCGGGCCTTGCACTTGCGGTCTTACAAGGCCACCATGTACCCACTAAATCCACAAGACCATAGAGTCTGTTTGTCATTTCACGTTCCAGAAGTGTTTGCGAGCGCCCCCTTTGCGATATGTGCCCTCAATGCACACTTTTGCCGAGCTCCACAGCAGACTTCTACCCCACAGTCAAAGCCGCATGTGGATTCGGAGGAAGATTGCAAAGGCTTAGGGTTCCGTTTGGGACAGGGCCAAAGTATTTTCTTGTAAATGTACTAAAAAAGGTTAAAAATAAACAGGAGAGGAGGTGCAATCAAAAGTGCATCTCAACTAAAAAAAAAAAGGTGCAATACTGAATCTTAGAAGAAAAAAGCAACTAGTAATGTTTCGGCCATTATCAAGGCCTTCATCAGACTTTATCTGATGAAGATGTCTGATGAAGGCTTTGACAATAGCTCAAACATTACTTCTTGTAGTGCTGTTTTTACAGTTTTGTTCTGAAACAGGGGCTAAATTTGCTACGCTTTCGGTTCGATTTCACAAGGCAACATTTCAAAGTGCACCAAAATGTGTTCATGCAAGTCATATGCGAATACAGCTGTCCTCTCACCAGTCATTCGTCAAAATGATTGACAAGTTCAGAGCTCATGTTGACTTTTGTTATTTGTAACTGTCGAGACACACGCAAACACTACATGAACGTAGCCGTCATAAATTATATACTGCATTCGTATTAAAACTGCGCCAAATTCAAACGCGATCTCTCTGGATTTCCCGGCGCTGATATTTTAAGAGCGGGAATCAAGGCTTCGTCTGGACGGCATTCTTGCACAACATTTAAAAATATATAGTGACGCTCTTTGGTTTTCGTCTACGGTTACTGATGTGCTCACTCACAGACACTTGTTATGAATTATGATATCGTTTGGTTTGTTGGTCCTTTGGGTCGGATAGCTTTCACATCCCAAGCGAACTGCTCTAGAGTTTGTTTGAAAGCGTACCTCTTCAAGGAGGTGTCGGTGCGCTTGTTCGGTCCGCTTTTGGTGCGCACCAAAGTGCGTTTGCTGCATTCACACCTGCCCAAGCGAAACACACCAAGGAGGACGATGAACTCTAGTGAGATTCAACGAAATGAGGCAGGTGTGAAAGCGTCCTTAAACAAATAAAGTCTATTATAAAACTAATACTTTTTTTCTACTAAGAGTGAGTGTTGCACCTTTTCTTCAATTGAGACAAACTTGTGAAATACTCCACTAAGGTTTGTTTTATTTATGACTTTGAAAATCATTTCAAACTGTAAAGAGTTTCAATCATCTCCCTCATTCAGTAGCAAATGCACTTCCAGGATTTGGCCATTGTCAAAATGGTTCCAGTGCACAGATTTTACTTCATATAAATGGCCAGAATGCAACATTAAAGCCATTTAGCAGCATTTGCTCACTTACCAGAAATATCGTCATGTCTTCTGCACTCTTGCAAGTCATTACAGGATGAGCACTAGTGTAATATATATAAAGACAAAAAAAAAAAAAATGCTATTATATTTCAGTCAAAACAATCCTGCAAACATTTAAGGGATTGAAGTTAAAGGATTAGAAAAGATTAAAGACACAGTTCACCCCAAAATGTTCCAAACCCATAATACTTCATTCCTCTTCACAACACAAATGAAGATATTTTCTCTCATTATTCTTTCGCCCTATGAAAGTCTCAACACACTCAAATGTGTGTGCTTGACAAGAACTAATACATTTTGTTCTTGTGCGTCAAGCACGCGTAATTCCTTTAACATGTTTGATGTGCTCTAAGGGTGTATGTTCTGCACTGCAGGATATTTTATAACATCACAGTGATTTTTAACATTTACATCTTAACACGTACCAGCTATCTTGTTATGCACAACCTTGCGATTGTGCTGCAGGCGGGAATTAAGTCATAATGGATCAGATTCATGTTCACAATATACTGATTCACCACAGAGAGTGAAATGAGACACACAAAACACAGTGGAAAGGGTCTCGTTGCAGACATTGCTGGAGGCAAAAAGTCTGTGAAAAATGTACGTAATCGTTTTATAGGCCAGGGTCAACTTCAAGACGCTAAAAGAGTTCATAAAAGTGTAATTTACTTGGGTTGTGCCTTGAAAAACTGGTAATGCATCGATCATCATTATCTATGACAGCTTTTTCATAAGCGCAAATGTAAAGGGAAGTGATGACTTGTTTCTTTTTAAAAAACACATATCTTATCATCGCATCTTTTTCTTTACGCAATTTGTTCCTAAATAAACAAGTGTGACTATTATAGGCTTACTATTCACTCCGCACTTCCTTCACGCTGTCCTGTAGTGCACCGCGCTCCTCAATGACCCGCTCAAACAGGTTTGTACCGTCAAGTGCATTTTTGGTAGTTTATTGCACACACTGATGAGAGCAAAGGCAATCACCTCGGGCTGTATGTGAGCTTGTGCATGTGTGAACATACATGTGTGTGTGTGTGTGTGTGTGTGTGTGTGAACTAAAAAGGTCAGGGTCAAAGGTAGTTTCAAACCTGAGGCAGAGGATTACGGCTGACAGGAAGTTGCAGTGGAAATGTCGATGATTGAAGTGCCACTAATTATCACTAAAGAGAGCGACGCGCTGTTCGGCTTTAACTTTTCGGGTCATGCCACACAGTCTGCGGTATACAAGAACAACGAAAAACACTTCTAATTCATTAATAATGTTAATTCATTACCTAGCATTATCTATACGGACCATTGTTACGATGATATGTTTGCTTGATGTTTACTAATAAGTTATAATCACTTTATAAATGCTTTATAGCAATAATTGTAAATAGTTATCTCTAGTTTAGACTTCATGACTTTCTTTGAGCAAAATTGATATGTAAAAAGACATAATATATCAAATAAGAATGCAATATAATGTATTATATGAATTTAATATGTAATATATGGGAAATAGTATGATTACTGTTTACAAATGCTCATTGGTGTACTAATGGTGTTTATTAATCAGTTATAACGACTTTATAAATGTTTAATTACAGTACATTTTTAGTCTTTGTAACAGTAAATATTCATCTCTGCTTTGGAGTGCTGAAACAATATATATATATATATATATATATATATATATATATATATATATATAAATGTAATATTTAACATCAAATATATCAAAATATACTGCAATAAAACCCATTCATATAAAATAACAGGGCTGCTGACTTGTCTTGTGTTGCTAAATTTTCATTTCTTTTGTAAAGTGTCTTTATGGAACATATTGTGCAAAAATCATCAATGGCTTACATATCTTTAATCAGCATTTAGCTATGCAAGTAATCCTCCGTGACTATTTTATCTAGCGTGTAGATGAGAGATATCTTAAGCACATATAATTCACAGTGATATTTAATTCAATTGAATTCTTATCAAAGCGTTCTAGCTTTAATCTAAGACCTGCGTCCGACAGCTTAGCGTCGGGTCCGCGGGAGGTGACTGCATTGATGAACATGCAAGTATAGCCGTCACAGACAGAGAGGTCTGCTGTGCCTCTTTTGGCATGGCAGGTCACATTCGGCCGGTTGCATTCTGGGTAATTGCTGTGTGCTATGGTCAGGTTATGGAAATAGCCCGCAGGTATGTTGCTCTAATCGGAGAGAGGCAATCATTTGGTCTCCTGGCCCCCAGGTTCACAGTCAGGTCAGCGGAGTCTGGTAACTTGAGCGACGTCACCTCCCGACGTCTGTCCCGTCACACTCATCCACACCTTCACCTGTCAGCTTAGCTCGTTCGCTAGCCATTAGCATGCTGCTAAGAATTAAAATAACACAACATCCGTGTGCTTGCCTTATCTGTGCTGTGACAGGGGAGGTGATTTCTGCATACCAAGAGAAGAAACCGCAAACTGTCCAGAGGAAAGGATCCACCCTTCTGCCGTACGAACAATGACCCTGTTGTCTTCACCTGCAGATGAAAACCTGTCATTATCGAGGGTATGTACTTACACTAACAGCAAACACACTGTGCTGTATCCATAATTCATCATGATGAGTTCCATCACTCTGACAGAGAACGTTTCACAGTGATTACATGTTTTTAGAGCAACGCTGTAACCTTCCTCTGATGTTCTGTACAGACGAACTACAAACCAAAAGAAGGAGCTAGAAATAGTCTTGTTCGAAACCGGCCCATGCAATATTCAAAACATAAGCTTTAAATATAATTAAGGCAAGACACTGCGGGCGAACAGTATTTTAACAGATGTCAACATACTTCCATCGATACATTCATTCGTTTTAAAGATTCAAGCGAAGCATTATGTCATTAAATAAACAGAGCATTTCCGAACATTCTATAAATCAAGGTTTAAATTCTTGTTTCGTATTGAAGTCAAACGTTTTTACAGAGATTTTGGATATCTCTTTTTATCACTGAAAATACTGTCAACGGCCATAAAATAAATCGCCCGGTTTTAAAGAATGAAATGTTATGTAAATCATGCAGACCTTCAGATTATAAATAAAACTGTAAAAGTTTTTAGTGCTTGTAAGTGGTACAGCCTTCAAAGATATGTACTGTAAATCTCCTGACACAAATAGATAAAGTGTAGTAAATAATAATAAAAAAAAACTATTAAATATGAAATGCTTTCTCTCCACTAGTCTGAATGTTAAGGAAGCAAAATATCCCAAAATCTCAAACTTGACCTGTGCATGAAAAAACAATACAGTAGTTTTGCCTTAAATGTGTAAAATATTTACTAAATTAAAACAAAAGTGCTATAAGTGGTTGCCAACCATAGGGAGTAACAAAATGCAAGTAACTTAGTTACGTATTTAAAATACAGAATTTGAGTAAGTTTATTTCATTAGTTACATTTTAAATGGGTGGTAATCAGATTACAGTTACATCTGAAAAGTATTTTAGATTACCAAAGTGATTACTTTGAGTTGTAATGTCATTTAAACAGTGATTGGTGATTCTCTGACTCTGACAGTCTGAAAAAGCCGAGTTAAGTTTCATGTTTTCCACTGTTTTCACGTTTTGTGAGTCATTTTATAATTCACTCGTCACTACAACTTTTTCCTCACAATTTGTTTTTTTCCCTCACAATTATGAGTTTGCATTTCAAAATTCTGACTTCTTTTTCTCAGAATTGCGAGATTTAAACTCACAATTGCAAGTTATAAAGTCAGAATTGGGAGATAAAAACTTGCAATTCTAACTTTTTTCTTGCAATTGTGAATTTAGTATGTGATTTTATATCTCATAATTCTGACTTTTCTCAATATTGTGAGTTTATATCTCATAATTCTGACTTTATAACTCGCAATTGCAACTTTATATCACACAATTCTGAGGGAAAAAGTCAGAATTGTGAGATAAAAACTTGCAATGACCTTTTTTGTGTTTGTTTCACACTTATTAGTATTCCAAAGTATTCTAAAGTATTTAGATTAAGTGACTAAACTTGAGTAATGTAACGAAATACGTTACAAATGACTTTTTAAAGCATGTATTCTGTAATCTGTAGTGAAACACATTTTAAAGTAACCCACCCAGCCCTGTTGCCAATGCAATGCAGTTGCTAAAAAGTGTCTTTGCTATGTCACTGTTAGCTAAATTAAAGTGCTAGGAGGAGGATGCCTCGGCTAACACAAATATTGCAGTGATAAAATGAAGAGGTAAAGCTGTACCTAACAACAGGTGACAATATACATTATGTCTACAGGTGTCAGTGTTACTCACAGCCAGGGAAAAAAACATGTGCTTCAACAATACACAATTGGATTACACACACACACACACACGCACACACACGCACACACACACACACTCACTCACACACACACACACTGGCCACTTTACAGGGTACACTTAGATAGTATCTGTTTGAACCCCATTTAGAGCTACCTTAATTCTTCGTGGCAGATATTCAACAAGGTGCTCAGATATTTTGGTCCATATTGGCATGATATTTTCACACAGTTGCTGCAGATTTGTCTGACACGGATCTCTTGTTCCAACACATCCCAAATGTGCTCTATTAGACTGACATTTGGTGACTGTGGAAGCCAATCTTCTACTGTCCAGTTTTGAACCGTATCCTCAGTTTGACAGGAGTGTCACCGGTGTGTCTTCTGCTGCTGTAGCTCCTCTGCTTCAAGTGTTGTGAGTTCAGAGATGTTCTTCTGCAGACCTCGAGTGATTATTTGAGTTACCGTTGTCTTTCTATCAGCTGAACCGGTCTGGCCGTTCTCCTCTGACCTCTGACCTCAACAAGGCATCTTCACCCACAGAACCGCCACTTACTGGGTATTTTCTCTTTTCCTGACCATTCCCTGTAAACCCTGTTTCTGAAATACTAGCCCATCTGACACCAACAACCACGACACATTTTAAAACTCACTTAAATCACCTTTCTTCCCCGTTCTGATGCTCAGTTTGAACTTCGGAAGATCCTCTTATGCTATGACCACATGCCTAAATGCATTAAGTTGTGGCCATATATATATATACATATACATATATAAAGTAAGCGAGATTTGTATTGACAGCTGGAAAGCTGGTATCTATCATTTGGAATAACAATAAATCAGGAACATAAAAATATATGCGGGTAAATTGTGATTTCAGGTTGATTTTCAGTATTGGAAAAATCATCTGTGGAAGACGACCAATCAGTTTAATAGTCTACATTTTCTCAGTCAATTTACCAATCAGCGCATCTAAAGTCTATCAATCTTTTTCATCTCACACCTAATTAATGCCGGTTAATGCCGGTTAATGCTGTTCCATGCGGACAGCTGGTTGGTGTTATTTTAGATACTTGCAAATGTATTTACAGTAGCAATTACCCTTCTGCAGTCCACCCCCGCTCACTCAGTCAAATATACCGGTCAACAATCTGTCCAGCGTCTGCGAGATGGCGCTGCCGCCTACACACATTAAACACTCTGCCTTACACATACACAGGGCCACAAACCTAAAGATACACACATTCTCTTGTTTGTCATTTTTGGGGGTTTGGAGGGAATGCTTATTCTCTAGACCTCAGCGGATTGACTCGTAGACCACCTCTAAGAAGCTGTTTTGTATCCAAATTTACCCACATATAGTGGGTTACCCACACACAGTGATGACCGGCCTAGAAAAAGGAACATCTTCACCCTTCATTCAATTATTATTAAAATCTTGATAAAGATTTTGGAAGTATATTGCATAGTTGAGCTTGGAGTGAGTTGTTTTATTGTGATAACGCACAAGCCAGACTGTGCGGACATCATTTTTGGCCATACAAAGAAATGATGAACGCATGCAAAAACGAGAGAGAATCAACAAAATATTAATAACTGATTATGTTGTAGTCAATGTATGCATATATATATATATATATAGCTTAGTAAAATAGTAAAATAAAACCTGTAGCTCTAGTTTACCTAACATAATTGTTTCATATAAATAACCAAATTTAGTGTTTTGTTCTTTCCTTTATTTTGATGGTTTAATCAAACTTGCAGGGTCATTAAATACAAATATCCCCATTTTTGGTAACTATATTATCACAGCTCTATCTAAAATTATATATATATATATATATATAAGTATATCCAACTTTCTCCACAAAGATACAGTATATGCAAGCAATAAATAGCAAATGTCAACTGCTTGTTTGCTTTTATTGTTACAAAATGTAAAGTATACTATCGTGCAGTTCTATTTTATTATATGTCACTATAAGGCATGAATATGTTAAGATATTATAAATATTATCGTCATGATTTTCTGTATGTATATTGTGAAAAGCACCATTCAAATAAATTTGTCTTGACTTGTTTGCCCTGGGGGCGAAATTACAATTTAAATCACAGTTGACTCACCCTCTTGTGGTTACAGTGAACGTTAATGGTGACCAGAGGCTTAAAAATGAAACATAAATACAAGTATTAAAAAAAAAAAACCTATACTAATATACTCATATGGCAGAAATACAGTGGAAGAAACCACTTAACAACTTAAATTTCAGTCTATTACTCACATGGCTTCAGAAGAAATTACTTTTTATAAGCCTACTTTTATGGTGTTTTTGGTGACATTCCTTGGTCACTGTCCACTTTCATTATGTGGAAAAGTGCGAGCATCCTGTGTGCGGTTGATGAAAACAGCGAATCGTTTGGGTTTCAAACGACACAAGGGTGAATAAAGAATAACAGCATTTTCATTTGTTTGGATAAACTATTCCTCTGCCATCCAAAACTTCAACCCTCGTCCCTGACAGATCCACAGAGAGATGAGTCAGACATGGCGCAGATAGCGTGGAGTCTGCGAGACATGTGATCTGCCTGTTCTGGTGCCCAAACACTCCATTAAGGCCGTGATGGGGATGGACAGACAGTGAAGATGGAAGAGGAGGGCACAGCGGTCACTGTCACCCAGCTGGTCGAGCTATAAGTCATCACCGGGCACAGCTGCACGCACACTCTCCCAGAAGCCACCAGCGCAGGCCGGTCTGCTCGGAGCTTCATGTCTGCTCCGTGGCTTTCGTGTTGTGTTTTCTCTCAACATGATCTAAGGCTCCGTTATAGCCTGAGCCAAAAAAGACTTTCATGCAAATTCTTTGTGTTGGAATCCATGCATAAGTCAATGCCAATTTAAAAGCACAGACACTCTCTCTCACACACACACACAGAGTTTGAATGGCACAGGAGTTTCCGTGCCAGACCTCAACTGTTGGTTTCCTATTATGATAAAAACAACTCTTAATGCACTTCATGAAATGTTCGCTACAAGCTTGTAATCCACTTTTTACACTGCTACTCGGATTTATAAGAGAAGCTGCTTTCAGAGCCAAGGAAACATCAGTGGGAGCGGGAAGGACTGCCACGCTGCAGACTGTGTAATGCAGGATCAACTGCCTTTGGAAATCGCTGCACAATTACGTATTTGTTGACAGGCCGTAGCAAAAACGAATGTGTCTTCTGGAAATGATATGCTTCAATAGTGCATGAACACGGTCAGGCTGGAAGACTTGAATTCCAGCTCACTGCTCAAAAAAAGATTTGAACTTCTGTCGCGCAATGCAAGGAAAAATGATTCATTATTTTCGGGTGCACAATGGATTCCCTGGTCAATAATGGATGATGTACAGTCACAGCGTGCAGCTGTTTTCGAAGCCAATGTCATTTAATTTACTGACGTGCTTGTCCGAGAAACAATTGTGAACTGTGCGAGGAGTGAGGCGCGAATTCCCTAAACTGTTGTGGCAATTTTGTAAAAAGTGTTTCGGTACAAAGAACTGTGTTTTATCTGATAAATACTCAAAGTCCAGTTTGAGGAAATGTGCTTCATTTGTGGTGGCGGAGGATTTCCCTCACAATCAAACAGAAGGAAAAAAAAAGGGAGGTTGATGATGATTTCACATTTTATTCCTTTCAAAGTTACAACGCTTAACGTTCAATACAACTTTTTCCGTTCTCTTTCAAAGAATTCTCTATTTGAGGACTACAACAAACGGCTGGTAGGGACTACAACGAGCTTCTTCCCAGGTTAGTGACATCAATAACCCTAAAATTTACATAAACCCCGCCCCAGAGAGCACACAACAAAGGGGGCGGGGCCATGTTCTGCTGCTTCAGAGAAGAGGAAGAGTTGTTGTAGTCGAGTGTTGTTGATGCCGTCATTTTACGCCGGACTGCTTCACAAACGAGGGTCGATTCAAGGAAAAAAGATGAACATGACGACACATGCTAGTGACGAGTTGATCAACTCCAGAGCAACTACATCAATTTATTTACTAACCGTCCAGAAACATCTAATACACAGAGTCTCTCCATCAGTGTCGACTCCGGTTTGAACACGTTACTGAGAATCCTCATTTTGGGTGCGTGAGATTCTCCAGCTTTGTTGTTGTTGAGGAACCAAAGCGCGAGCAGTTAAAGCTCCGCCCTCTTATAGAAAGGGGGTGGGGAGCAGCAGCTCATTTGCATTTAAAGGGACACACACATACATGTTTTTGCTCGCACCCAAATAGGGGCAAATTTGACAAGCTATAATACATGATCTGTTGGGGATTTTGAGCTGAAACTTCACAGGCACATTCTGGGGACACCAGACGTCTATTATATCTTGTAAAAAAAAACAATAAATCATGCAATGAGTGCACATTTGTATTGCATTATTAAAAATGCAATTTAATGTGAAGTATGACATGTAAAAAAATATGCATTTCCACCTCGTATTTGCAATTTTTAAAAAAAATTTCATAAGAGCTTATTTTGGAATGCACTATGTATTATACTGAAAAATGCACGTTTTTGTGTAATTCACATTGTGTCCCTGAACTTTTTATCAATGTAGTCTTACTAATACTTGCAAAATGTCTCCAGCCTTGAAATGACCACAACAGCAGCCTACATTATAGAAAAGTCCAGATTGTCTGTGGTGACCATGAAAGACAGTAACGCCACATAAGTGGTCACTGGTATTTCATGAAATTATTTACATTTAAAGCATTTTTTAGATTATGTAAAACTCTAAATGCTTCCACGTCACTGGATCTAGCAATAACAGCTATTTTATTATAAATGCATATCAAGTTCCACAGTGTCGTTCTCATCTTATATTTTGTATCTTGGTTTTCTTCAGTGGTCACTCTTCTGCTGGAACTAGACTCGTGTACGGACCTTACCAGAATTATAGTTTATAAAAGTTATAAATACGGATATGTTTTCTTTCAAAAACGCATCACTTCGCCGCGGAAGGCCTTTATTAACCACCTGGAGCCGCATGGATTACTTTTATGATGGATGGATGCACATTTTTGGGACTTCAAAATCTAGGGTACCATTCACTACTATTATATTTTTTAATATAACTCTGGTTGTGTTTGGCTGAAAGAAGAAACTCATATACACCTAGGATGGCATGAGGTTGAATAAATTATGGAATAATTTTCATTTTTAGGTGAACTAACTCTTTAATAACCTGCAAGTTGATGTACTGTGATGCACTTACTGTCTCAGATGCGACCGTTCTAATGACAGACAAAACAAACCTTCTCAAGTCTGACCATATCAATAACTTTGCCAACAGAGTGTTTACATACAAGGTTTCCGCCCGACAGCGACGATGTGCAAAAGAACAATAGATACAGTTCATCCTCGAGTGTTCAGTGTGTTTCTAAAGAGACGGATGTCCTCGCCTCGACAAATCCCCTTTCTGCACTTTCCCGTGTTGATAGACCGGATCTCAGACCCTTGATCGTTAACGCTCGGCACCACGGCCGAGGCCGCGGAGAAGGGAATTAAAGGTATTAACGTCAGGCCGTCTGTTTCTTTCTCCTTTTTGTTGGTTACGAACAAGCCGTCTGTGTGCTTTTGCGGGATACTTTCCAGCAGGAAAGAGAAAAAAAGAGGAAGTGTGGATTTCTGAGTGGCAGGTGTTGAGAGACTTCTCCCATCATAGAACGTTTATGCTCATTTTTAACGAACGCTCTGACAGAGGTGGATGTCAGAGCCGTTTCTCTGGGCACCTGCTTCCTCCAACTGCCTCCAACGCGCTAGAGGTCAGGACGGGGTCGCGAGAGAGTCAGTGGGTGGGGTTAGTCAGTTTGACTGACAGACATTAATGCGGTATGTTAACGCTGGAGCTAAAGCACACGTAGGCCAGAGGGTAAAAAGGAATGAAGAAAAGTATAGATTGGCCTCCAAAATAAATAAAAGTCATTGTCTGTCAAATGAAGACACAAGGAGCGCATGTACACACACGTCCACGTATGGCCATACACGTGTACATAAAATTCCTGAAAATTACACCTAAACGTCAACGATGTTTGGATTACTCACCAAAGAAGTTTATATGAACGTGTACTTTTGAAAGGAAAACATAACCCGTTCTTACCACGCCATCCTCCGGACACAGTTATCCATCTGATCGCTGCAATTACCCGCTTCATATATTTTTAAGACACCCTTGGCTCCTGCAACGGGCCCTATGACTCCATCAAAGAGAGGAAAATGGGGAAAATAACACTGCAAAAAGAGCTTTCATGGGTCTACAGGTAGGAGTAACCCAGCCTGACGCTTTTCCAGCTCGTCTAGGTGAGCTGCACATAAGGCTAAAAGCATTAAAACACTATTTCGTTTTACAAGCATTACCTCTGATTGGAAAGTTATTGCGCGCTTTATTAAAGAGCAGCTGCTTTGGGTTAGATGACAGAGCTTTCAGCCAACTTACACGATTTCTTTTTATTCTTCTTAGGTTTACTTTTCTGAAATCAAGAGGAACATAAATCACGTTGAATACGAACGGATGGACAGAGGGATGGAACGGGACCTAGAAAAGGAAAGCGTGGCAAGAAAAACTCGAAAAACAATGAAACCGCCATATTTCCCAATTGATCTCATTTACCTCCTAAATAATTTTAGATACTCATTCACTACATCAATAAGTGTGTGCGTACAGGAGCCCAGACTTGTGCAACCGGTGCGGTTCAAGATGTTTTTCAGGTTTCAGGAACAGTGTAGTCGTGGCCTAATGGTGTGGGAGTCAGGCTTTTAACCTGAAGGTTGCTGGTTCGATTCCCACACTGGCAGGCATTGAAAGTGGGGATTGTGAATAAACTGCACTCTCTCCATGACTTAGGTTCCCTTGAGCAAGCCACCTAACCCCTAAGTTGCTTTGGATAAAAGTGTTTGTTAAATGTAAATGTGCATTATACTGGTATACTACTATAATCACCCTCAGCTCGTTCATGTCAGTACTTTGCAGGAACATCCCTGAACTTTCTCATGATCATTCTGTGAACCCAAAGTCTAATTTTCCTTGTTGCATTCAATAAAGAATTCATTAAAAAAAATCATCCACTTTGGCCTGAAATGACCAGAAAAAGCGGGACCGAACACTGTTATGCGGTACATGCCACGCAGGTAAAATCACATGCACGGTGGCTGTGCTGTTCAACAATAAGACCATTTTCTCAACAACAAATCAATTGGCTCTGATGACCTCATGTCTAGTTGATAAGCTGTCAAAACCATCAGAACTCACGGTTCCATGAAGAATGATGCCAGCATTTCTCTCAACCACCCTGCCAAATGCCTGTGTGTGTTGCTCCTGGTTGCTATAAACATTTAGGCAATTTGCATTGACTATGCGATACTGTAATATTTCCTTCGAGATGTTATCTGCTCAGGTTTGGCCTGCCGCCACATATTCAACGATCTGATGTGCCTTCGGTCTTGACAAGGTGAGTGCAGAGCCTGGAGGCCCACGGTGCATTGCTGTTCACTGAGGCAGAAGAGGAGGCAACGAGCCAACGGCAAGCGCAAGATTTCATAAGCACTTAACTCTGATGAAACCAAAGAATATGGGCTGAGATGACAGATTAAAAAAAATGAGTGTCAGGGTTTATGTCACTCTGAATCTGTTTGTCTTCGTGTGTGTTTTCTGAAACTCAAGCATGTTTGTAAGCTTTTAATCACGTGTAGCACAAAGAGATCCTTCTTTCAGACCCACTGCTAGAGTGTCCCAAATGATCGAAATATATCTACATATCTATAGTGTCTTCAGACGACAGAGGAGACGACATTGTTGGGGAACTCTGAAACAGTTATAGGTTCAGAATTTTATTTAGTGTGAGATTTGACATGAAAATAGAAAACAGAATTGCATTATAAGTGAGACAAGTAAATTGATTTTTTTTAAAAACTTAAATACATAATTATTTATTATCATAATATTAGTAAGAATTTTAATATGCATCCATTATTATTTGATCTTTCGATGCCACTATAGTTAAGATGTTTTTTAAATAACTCCCCCACGCCCCCATATATATATATATATATGTACATATAAAATATAATATATATATATGTATATCGGGGGGCGTGGGGGAGTTATTTAAAAAATATCTTATATATGTATACATACACACACACACACACACACACACACACACACACACGTTTAATCAAATGAACAAAAAAAAATAGACGTATTGATGTATTGGTATATATAACATTTTTAAATAGAGGATGAAAAACGTGTTACGCTCCAGTCAGAGTTCTCATTTGCAGCAGGATCATTTGTATACTAACCACTTGGCAGTTCATCGACAATCTTTTCACAGACGCATTAGTGCACTTCCAAGTTTATCTTTCATACAGTGTGGGTGGTAATGATTTGATTTGCCCAGTGCAGTCACAGAAGATGTTTCCTCATTAGATTCAAAAAGAAGCTGTCCACCCCGTTGTCTATTAATGATGAGTGAGAGCAGGGCAAATATATATATATATACTGTACTCTTCACAAACACAAGCACATATACACAGTATGTATAGCTACTTTTTGCAAGTGACCTATGAACTTGACTATATTGCTTTACCATGAGAGGGCTTTGAATTCCCATCACTGTTGTGCATATTGACATATTTTATTCCTTAAGCTGTAACTACATTACACATTTCACAAGTCAAATGCTGTCTTGGCTCGTCTGTACGCCAAGACAATTGTGTAAATACAGTATGTCACAATTTCAAATTACCCTAGAACAGCTTACAATGGCTGCAGAGAAAATATCAAAATGGTATATGGGAAGTTATTCTCTGGGTGAGTCATTTGGACTTTCAAGTTCACCGTGAATGAGTCACTTGGAGTTAGCACAAAGGCTAATTGTTCTCCAGTGGCCTTGGAGGCAATTTATGTTAATTCTGAGCGTACAGTCAAGACACGCTTAATTTTAGTCTGCTTAAAAACAATGACATATAGGAGTCAAAACAGAGAGGCCCCACACAAAATCCTCACATTTATCAATCAGTGACAGAATCTCACAGAAAGCAAATGAATGATTTCTGGGAGGCTGTTACCCACAGGGGGGGAAATCACCTTTAGCCTCCAAAGAATTTTCAATGTGTGCATACCTGCATACACTCCCATTCCCATGTCCACACACACACACACACACACGTTATGTTTTCATGTTTTATGGGGACATTCCATAAGCGTAATGGTTTTTATACTGTACAAACTCTATATTCTGTCCCCCTACACTACCTCTACCCCTAAACCTACCCATCACACAAAATGTTCTGCTATTTTAGATTTTCAAAAAAGATAATCCTGTATGATTTATAAGCTTTTTTTCCTCATGGGGACCAAAAAAATGTCCCCACAAGATCAAAATTTACTAGTATTACTATACCTGCAGGGACATTTGGTCCCCATAACGTAGGGAATACCCACACACACACACACACACACACACACAAACACACAGGTTTGTTTTGCTTTCTTAGTGAGGACATTGCATAATAATCCAATGATGTCAGGTCAATTATATAACCTACCCATCAGAGAAACATGTACACATCACTACATTTCAATTTAAATGAGGACATTTGGTCCCAACAAGTATACCCAAAACAAGTAACCACACAGGAAAGCATGAATACTGCTGCACTGTTCACTGCAATAATAATCCTCACATAGAAGTGTTGATACTATGCATTATTTGAGATTATTCAGTAATGTTGTATTCCCAAATAACAATTAATCAGTTTAGCTAGCAGTAAGTGTGGGTAAAATGACTGAAAACTAAAAGATCAGAGTCAATATTTGCATTGAGTATTAGAGTGCAGATTACTGAACTGATAATACAAGAGGGGACATATTTAACTTAGTCTCTCTGCTGAACATGAAAAGGGATACTCTGAATAATTTTCTGGTCGTTCTTATTCATGCAATTGCAATGCTATTAAAGTTATGTTACATAGTTCTTTAAAGGGATAATTCTCATGCTGCTCCAAACCTGTGTGAGTTTCTTTCTACTGTTGAACACAAAAGAAGATATTTTGAAGAATGCTGGTAACTCGACGAAAAGTGGATCAGTCTGATTCAGTAACATGCTGCTTGGTTTTTAAACTGGATCAATGGATTCATTAAAACAGGGATGGGCAACGCCGTGCCTGGACTGCTGCTGTCCTGTGTAACCCCTCTACCCGGGTCCTACTCGACCCGCTCCGAGCGGGCCTCGAACCTGGGTCTTCCGGCATAGGAATCGGGCGCTCCAACAAGGAGGCTAAAGGCTGCAACCTCTAGCGCCTGTCGCTGGAGCGTCTCTTGAGGTCAGAGGAGTGAGGTTTACTCGCACAGCAACTACTAGCTGGCCTCCGTTACACTCACCACCCTAAACCTCAGTCCCATCCGGGTCACGGCACCAATGTAACCCCTCTACCCGGGTCCTGCTAGACCCACTCCGAGCAGGCCTCGAACCCGGGTCTTCCGGCATAGGAGTCGGACGCTCCAACAAGGAGGCTAAAGGCTGCAACCTCTAGAGCATCTCTTGAGGTCAGAGAAGTGAGGTTTACTCGCACAGTAACTACTATCTGGCCTCTGTTACACCTGCAGAGTTTAGCTCAACCCTAATCAAACACAGAAATAGCGTAACGAGCTGTTCTTCCCGTTGAATAAACTGTTGTAAATGAGTGTCCTGTCATTCTGAAATTCTCTTTTCACTCATCGTCTGTGAAGTGGAGCAGGATAATGTTCCACCAGTCCTTGTTTTATACTCTCATCCACAAACAATTGGTTTTGGGCTGGGGAAAAGGAACTTTTACTGCTAGATAAATACAAGCAGCATGACTCAACGGTTCACGTACTCGTGGTCGCCTAAGTAGGACCCGAAATAGATCAATATTGAGTCTGCAAACAAAAAGGAGGATGGTTAGTATAACACAGTTTGTAAGAACGGGAAGAAGGAGGCGGGAACCGGCGAACATTGAACGTAACTTTAATTATCAAATAAATAAACAAACAACAAAACAAAAGTAAAATGGTCCCACAAACATAATAAAAAAACAAAACATAATCCAGGCCTGGTCCTCTCTCATCCTTCACTATCGTCGCTCCTCTTTTATGCTTCCTTTAATCACTTGCGTCAACGGCCTCACGCCGTTCCCTCACAGCTCTCGCCCTCCCTGCTCGTCACATACCCCCCTCGCCCCTCGCAGGCCGGGGGGTACCCACGAGACTGCGCTCTACTCCCCCCTGGGGGCCAGTCTCGGTGGCCGCAGTACCTGGGGGTAAGGACAGACGAGACGAGAGAAAAGGAGACGGAAGCACAAAGACAAATGAGGAAAAAAAAAAAAAAAAAAATTCCGTACACACTGCCGCTCGGTCCTCAGTTAGCCGAGAGGCTCTTCCTTACGGTGCCACGCGATGGTACTGGACGCTCGGTGTATGGCTCAATCCTCCTACGCCCCCTGACGGCCGGCAATGGCTCCTCCGGCTGAGGGTTGCCGGCAGCGAGTCCCCCGTTCCCTGCTCCTCCCCATCATGGCGGCAGGCAGCAGGCTTCGGCCCCTGGCGAACAGCGGCGACTCCTCAGCTCCCTCCTGGATGGCAGCCACCCCACCTCATCCCAGGAGCACGGCAACGAGCTCTCCGTCCCACCGGTGGCTCAATCGCTCCAGCACCACCGCCTCGGGCAGCCACTCGAGGTCTTCACCCTCCCGCTGTTCGACAGCATGTCCCTCCTTCCTCCTGGGTTTCGGCACCAATGTAACTCAGTTCGTAAGTATGGGAAGAAGGAGGCGCGAACAAACAAACAATAAAACAAAAGTAAAAGGGCACACACAAACATAATACAACACAAAATAAAATCCAGGCCTGGTCCTCTCTCGTCCTTCACTGTCGTCGCTCCTCCTTTTATGCTTCCGGAGCTCCTCCGTGAGAGATACGAGACCGGTGCAGCGCGCAGCTGACGCTCATCATCACTCGTGTCACCGGCCTCGCGCAGTTCCCTCACGGCTCTCGCCCGCACCTGCTTGTCACAGTATGCAACAAAAGCGGGAAACTCTTTATATTCGTTCAGTGTGTGCATGTCAAAAGATTAAATCCGACGAGAAGCTTGTGACATGTAACCCCGCACATCAGCCCAATCACTTTATATAGCATTTATACGTTTGGAATCATCAATCGGAACAACTTCATTCAGAGTGAGGGAAAAAGTGTCCGTAAACGTAGTTACTGTTTCAAAGTAGCGTTATAGAAAATCAAGATGATTAATGTTTAGAATATCTTAAAATGCCACTATTATGTTATTTCAAAGCTAATTTTGATTTGGACGTCTCGTAGGTTTATCCTCATAATATCCTCATAATAATAGTTTCCTCATAATATACATTGCACAACACCCTCAATGAGTCTGATTTATGGTTAGTT
This sequence comes from Opsariichthys bidens, assembly GCA_037194245.1. Lineage (NCBI taxonomy): Eukaryota > Metazoa > Chordata > Actinopteri > Cypriniformes > Xenocyprididae > Opsariichthys > Opsariichthys bidens. Next base: position 3,293,023 of record CM074278.1, on the reverse strand, counting down.
TGAAAATTCAGTCTCTCTAAACCCCTCCTTTCTGCAAGTCTACTCTGCTCTAATTGGTCAGTCGGCACAGTCTGTTGTGATTGGTCGACTACTTATAGCACGTGTCGGAAACTAAGCACCCATTCCCATATCTGAATTTCAGCTCAGCCCTTGATACTCATTGATACGAAGAATTCAAAGTGGATATGCAGGGCATCTTGTCGACATGACGAACCAAACTCTTCCAGGCCTCAGTTACAGTGTTTGAGGGCGGAGCAATGAAGACAATAGGCAATTTGGAGTGTAACAGGAAGTGAGACTGGAATTGCTGACGACTTTAATTGTCAAGCATTTTGATTTTTAAAACTTTGCAGATCTTTTACATTCACAAACAGCCATATCACACACTGCATGAAAGGTAATGTTCGACAATGCATAATATGGGCACATTAATATTGTCATGCCTTATAATTGAATTAAGCAGATTAGAGCTGGGCGATAATTCAGTTTACTTTTTGCAATTATGCAAGCAATCGAAGAGATGATATATGCTTTTGTATTGTATTATAGCACATTAATCAACTGTTGATTTATTTTTTACATTTTAGAGTTTCCGCAGCCCTAGATCTCAATCACTCTTATAAAAAAACGTGGCCACAGAATTCTCTGGATATTCTTCAACAAACTTATATGGAATCAAGAAAGTCAGGTTCGAGTGTGAGCAAATAAACAGATCTTCAGTGAACCGTCCTTTTAAATCTAACAGCCGTTTTCACGAGGAGGTTAATTAGAACACATCTAGGCTTTAACATGACTGAAAAATCATAACAGACAACAATTAATTGGATGGATGGAGGGATGAATCACTTATGCAACATCCTCAGGCAAAACATGATCTAACGCTCTTATCACTTAGGGAGACTGGGAAACAAGCTTTCATTAAAAAACATTTCCAAACTGCTTACTTGGTAACAGTGTTGACTGTACTGATTGTATCTGTGTCTCAAACACAGCAGACCTCACACACCTTTTAAGAAGGGGGGAAAAAACCTCAACCTCTGCTCGTCACAAGCTCTCACCTTCTGTGGTTATTGGATTGAGGTCTACGTTACAAATTCTTCATTTTATTGAGGTGATAAATCTATCAACTCTCCTGCACTATGATTTTTTGTCTTTCCTTTCGGAGCAGATGTGTAGCATAAATAAACAACTGGTTTCTTCTTCTCCTTGTCTTTCATAATTGCTTTTTCCCCCCTGAGTATTTGTTATCGGAGAGGCACGTCTTGCTGTTTGTGTGTTAGTGATGTCTTCTGTCAAGATGTGCACACTTATCCTGGTGACAGTAATCTTAGCTGAGCTGTCAGTATCTCTCTGTGTGTGTGCTGAAAACGGCCGGCAGTGTAAGTTTGTGTTGCATTTGTGAGTTTGTTACATAGAGCATGTCAGCATGCAAGTTTAGAACTGAAAAAGATTTAAAAAAAAAAGAAGAGGGAAGGAAAGGCATTCATACTGTTGAGGGACTGGTGGCTTTCCATGAATATGACAAATACTGGTGCGCAATAACCTTTTGAAGGCACACATTAGAAGCTGTTATTACTTAACATAGAGTTAAAGGATTAGTTCACTTCAGAATTAAGATTTCCTGATAATCAAAAGGAAATGAAGGTTTTTGAGGAAAACATTCCAGGATTGTTCTCCATATAGAGGACTTCACTGGGGTTCTGAACATTGTGTAATTCCATTTCCTTCGTGATTACGTAATGAGTGGCGCATCATAGAGCAGTGCAAAAGACGAGCATTTGCGGTTAAAAAATATATTATTATTTATTATTTTTTTTTGAAAAAATGCCAATGGTTTCTCTAGATCAGACTCGTATTCCTCGTCTGGGATCATGTAGAGTCTTTGAAGCTGCACTGAAACTGACATTTGGACCCGTTGAACCCCATTGAAGTCCACTATATGGAGAAAAATCCTGGAATGTTTTCTTGAAAACCTTTAACTCCTTTTCGACTGAAGAAAGAAAGACGTAAACATCTTGGATGACATGGGGGTGAGTAAATTATCAGGTCATTTTAATTCTGAAGTGAGCTAATCCTTTAAACTAGCATGAAAAGAAGCCAGTTTTAAGCACAATAAACACATTCCCCTTAAAATTGTGATTTTGGTCTGTCTTGGCCTTCCCAAATGTATTTGACAAATTCAGCTAAAATTTGAAAAATTGAAGTAATAAATATTTTAAACAATATACCTAAAGCATAATATTTAATGTTTAAGAAACGTCGCAGTGTTGGCTGCATTCATTAAACCCTTTAACTAGTTATAAAGCATAAAATATAAAAAAAATAAAAAAAAATTAAAGGCAGCGGCTATTTATTAATTTATTTATTCTATTTGCTCTAAAGTAGCAGTTATTTCCAATAAACGCAAATAGTTGTTAGACGCTATTTATACTTAGAAATAGTGGCAGATATTATTTTCATTTCATACATTAAAGGCTGTAATATTAATTATGATATATATTTATTACAATTATTAAATGAATTCCACCTTATCGGGATAATGAAGTCCTCCAACCCTACCCGTTAAATACTTGATTATTAAACACTCGTTTGGCACTTTATTTCCATTTTTTCTTCACTTTTGACAATAATCTTTAGGTTAAAAACATCCTTTCCCAAAAAAAGAAAAAAAGGCTTTATTTTGTACCCTATTCGATGTGCATGTTTTAAATATTGCAATTCATATGAAAGTGAGGCAATCACACAGAACATATTTAGAAGCTCATACAGAAATGCACATTTACCACCGCCGACCCACAGTAGCGACAGTAGTGGCTTTTTCTGTTCCTCCCGGCAGACATCAAGAAAACAGAATCAAGTAAATGTGTGTGTCTGTGTTTTATGCGCGGCCAGTTTGTTCCTGTTATACTCCCACACACCCATGCAGGTTTCCACTAGCTCATCTGAAGAACTCAATCCCTCCCGAATTACAGGGAGATTTAACTAGATTATCCACTGGGTCCTCGCCCGCTGAGAAAACCAGGCCCGACGCAGCGACGCTGGGCCAGCACCTGTTCCTCCACAGCTGCTCTATAGCAAAAGAGATAGAGGGAACGAGAGAGGAAATGAGAAAGAGACACTCATAGAGAAACGTCTGAACTAACTGTTTCCCTTTCCACTCTAATTAAGACAATTAATTCAGAGAAATAGGTTTTGTTTTACACTTGCATCGTGGTTGCCAAGCACGCTTTATACATCATAACTTAATAGTTAGTTAAGTATAAGATGACATAATAGTAATAACAAATAACATAATAATTTCTCCATTACTTCAACAGAGTCAACAAATCAAACTCTTAATGAATAGAAATTGGTTACAAGAGTATGCTGAAATAGTGGCTGTAATAAAATGCAGCAATTTAGTGCAAAACCTAAACAAAACAGGTGCAATTTGCACAAATTATCAGGTCTGAAACCCTAAAAGCTCAGCATGGCTTCGCTAAAATCACATTACACAAGCCTTAAGGCATTAGACTCGTTTCAGCAGTGATATAACAGAAGAAAAGAGAAGAGAAAAACCTGAAAAATGCAACCAAGGCTCGGTTTTTAACTCCAAAAATGCACTGTAGTTTCCACTTGCAACAGTAAAACACCAACTACTGTTTTTTCGTTTCACATAAATGATGGTTACAGGATAGATTATTGATTAATAAAGACTATATTCATGCGGCTCCTTGAACAATGCTATGTTATGACCTCATAATGCATGATTGTAAACTAATACATTTTGATGATTGCATCATATAATCAGCTCCATTTGTTGGGCTTTTCTGACAAAGTAAACTTGCTCTGTAGCTCATCTGGTACAGCACTGCGCTTGAGTCCTGCGGAACATGAACAAAGACTTGTAAAAACGAGCTAAAATGGCTTTTGTAAACACTATTGGATAGATTTTATGTGGTTGGAACATTATTTTCAAAGGCGTTAACCTATTAGAGCCACTCACCAGACATTTTATTTCCCAACTGCAACAATACGTACAATAGCCAATGTAATAAAATGTTGCCAGATTCCGAATGTGATTCATGTTCATCTGTTTAGGATAAAACTGAACAGGCTTTTACCGACACTCACTAGACATTTAACTTTAAAAGTGTAGCAAAATGTGGGATGAGCAACATCATTTTTGCAGAAATGCCTCAACAGACACATTTTTCCAATAAGCGTGGGTTGTGGGATTGTGAAATATCATTGAATATGTGATTGCACAGATTACCATTGTCTATCCTTAAAGACTGTTTTAAGGTGTCTTACGCCTGGTATGAAGATGCATTTTGGTTGTTCGGATTGCAAGTGGATGACGCTACAGCCATGTGTAAATGCAGGGTTGGGGTGTAACGAAATACAAGGAACTTAGTTACGTATTTAAAATACAAAATTTGAGTAAGTGTATTTCATTACCGTTCCATTTTAAATGGGTGGTAATCAGATTACAGTTCCATCTGAAAAGTGTTTTAGATTACCAAAGTGATTACTTTGAGTTTTAATGTCATTTAAACAGCGATTGGTGATTCTCTGACTCTGACCGTCTGAAAAAGAGGGGTTAAGTTTCATGTTTTCCACTGTTTTCATGTTTTGTGAGTCATTTTATAATTCACTCGTTGCTGCAGCTTTTTCTCACAATTTATTTTTCCCCTCTCAATTGTGAGTTTGCGTTTCACAATTCTGACTTCTTGTTCTCAGAATTGCGAGATTTAAACTCACAATTGCAAGTTATAAAGTCAGAATTGGGAGATATAAACTTTTTTTATTGACTTTTTTTCTTGCAATTGTGAATTTAGTATGTGAGTTTATATCTCATAAGTCTGACTTTATAACTCGCAATTCTGAGGGAAAAACTCTTTTTTGTGTTTGTTCCACACTTATTAGTATTCCAAAGTATTCTAAAGATGAAGTGACTAAACTTGAGTAATGTAATGAAATACGTTACAAATGACTTTTTAAAGCATGTATTTTGTAATCTCTAGTGAAATACATTTTAAAAGTAACCCACCCAGCCCTGTGTAAATGGGGTCTAAAATGTTTAGAGTTTGTCCACTTTTGAACACTTCCAGAGGTAGTCGAAAATGCATTCGACCGGATTGCTTTCATAGCGCAAACGCTCATGTGGACGAAAGCGTTCGAACGTTCGAACTGTTTTCTGACCTAAAACTTGAATATTACGGGAAACACGCAAGCCAGATGGGATTTAGATTTTGTCGGCTGAAGACCCAAGTTTGGTTTGAAGATGAAAAATGTACCAAGCACAATGTTCGCCACCATTCCTGATTTCTAACACACACTCGTTTCGTTCACCGTGGTCACAGAAATGAAAGCTGATCCATCATCTCCAGGCGAGTTTATATGTAAATTGCGCAAGCTTATTTCGTCCATTAGATTTAAAGATACAAAAACCCATGCTTTTACCCACCAACAGACCCTCCCCACGAAGAAATCAGGACAGAAGTGGTTGAAAGGTGTATGTTTCTCCCTCATCTACTTGTGATGCGAATGACCAAAACGAATCTGAATACCATGTGGAAACAAGACAAAACGAAAATACAAAATACACAAACTCTCTATACACGTGCATTTTTATCTGTTGCATTGAATGTTATCTCATTGTTTTTTTTTAAGTATCTCACACCATGAATGTTGCAAACGCTTCGAGACACATGCGTACATTTCCACACAATAACTCGTCCTGCTCGAACGCCTCACGTACACACTTACAGGCACTCTGGCTCTGATCTTTTGTTTCTGGATAAATGTTAGATGGATTACTTTTCACCATAATCCTGCTTTATTCTTTTGAATCTTCAGACTAAATCTCAGTTGACAGAAGATGATGAAAATTCTTCATCTGTATTCCATTCATTGAGCTCCTCAGCGACCACACCTAACACTGAATGAATCTTCAAAACTGCGTGTAGTTACTTGAGGGTTGTATGAATATAATCATTACGATTTGACATTTCTGGATGAATAAGGCTAATAATTGACAATGCGCTGATCAGAATGGTTGCGCAAACACTGTGATTTGTTACACGAATGAGGTGGTTTTATTAAAAACGCTGTTATTTGCAGGGCATAGGAAGAGGACGTGTCTCGAACACTCTTATTAAAGACATTGATACTCGTCTTAACACTATGGCTTCAAAGTGTTGGTCCAGGTGGGAAAGAGTGATGTCATAGGCAAGGATGTAATGTCTGGCTGTCCCGTACCTCAACGTTATTTGGCCATAAATAATTAGAAATGATAGTTAATTACCTTCGCTTGTCAGGTGAGAACACAGCACAGCTAATGACTGAGGTTATGGAGAAAACAAAGAAGCCACAAAATGCCAAAATGTTAACTATACGCGGAAACATGCTGCGGTTGCTAGGAGACAGGTAAACAAACATTGTTGTGAGAAATGGGTGTTGTTTCAATGAGCCTGAGGCGACAAGGCCAAAACGCCTAAGGAGCCAGTTCCACAGGAAACAAAGCCAAGTATCATTCATGGCACATTCCATGCAAGTAATTGTTTTCACTTTTCACCTCTTTCAGTTCACCTCTCAGACACTGTTTCGTCTGTCGTTTCAAGTACCTACTGTAATGACAAAAAAAGTCAATGATTCTTTTATGTTAATTAATGAATGCATCCGAATAAATGACTGCTCAATTGGTGCAAGATGGTGCTACTGAGAACATGACAAATAGGAATTATGAGGTGAAACATGCAGTAGACGAAAAGTTGTTGCGATGACACGACTTTCATTTTAGGGTGATTTATCCCTTTAAAGGATTCTTTCACTTCAGAATGACAATTTCCTGATAATTTACTCACCCTCGTGTCATCCAAGAAGTCGAAGAGAAATTAATGTTTTCGAGGAAAACATTCCAGGATTTTCAAATGTCAGTTTCAGTGCAGCTTCAACGAGCTTTACATGCACTGTTACAAATTACTGTAAATTTTACAGTATAATACTGGCAGCAGGGTTGCCAGCCAGTTACTGTAAAATTTACAGTAGTGATACTGTAATTTAATTTACAGAATTTCCCTGTATTCTCTGATTACAGTAAATAACTGTATTTTTTAAATTACGAAGGGTCAATATACAGCAATATTCAGTAAATTTGAGTCAAACCAACACGTGACCCCAGAATGCATTGCAGTTTACAGCAATGTGCTGTATTATTAAAAAACAGCCAGCGGCTGTAAAATAATGCTGTAAATTTTCACAGTAACTCATTACAGTGTGATCGCAGATGAGGAACAAGAGTCTGATCTAGAGAAATGATCAGTCGTTTTTTTTTTTTTTTTTTGACTTAGACTTAGCTAGTCTTTGCTTTGTAGACACAGGACGGTACTTTCACCTACATCACGCGTGACCTTTCCAACATGATTACATAATGCGTGGCACATCAAAGAGCAGTGCAAGACAAACATTTTAAAGTATATATATATATTCTTTTTAGAAAATGAGCGATGGTTTCTCTAGATACGACTCTTATTCCTCGTCTGGGATCATGTAGATCCTTTGAAACTGACATTTGGACCTTCAACCTGTTGAACCCCAGTGAATATGGAGAAAAATCCTGGAATGGAAATTCCTCAAAAACCTTAACTAAGCAGCATCCAAAATATAGACGCAACATGTATATGAAGGATAGCAGGTTGTCTATGAGGACAAAGCAATTAAGTGAACAGGTGTTCCAGGACATATTTTATTAATCGAGGTGTTGTAGATAAGACCACCAAGTCAAGTCCAAGACCAGACTGGCAGTGCTCAAATCCATCCCTAAAAGCAGGAATGGATCATGATGCGGTTCATTCAGTGATTGGAGATACAGGAGAAGCACTGTTAAATGTTAAATGGACTTAAAACAGTTACTCATTGACTTAATTTGATGTTTTCGTTTTGAAATAACATGTTTCAATCAAGTAACCCAATCAACCAGTACTTTCACTTCCCATCATGCTTTGCAAAGAAGCTGAATTGGAGGAGCAAATGAAATAAAGTGGTGTTTTATGCAGTTGTAAAGGAGACATTGGAAAGACTAATGTTTAATGTTTTATGTTGGTATTTAAAAGTGTCTGTTATGTTAGTGGTTTTGGTGGTTACCATTGTGGTGAAGTGTTGAGATTGTGAGTGAGTCGAGCACCTGTTGACAAGAATTCAAATTGCTTTGATAATAAAAGAAACCACTATGGTAGTGCTATGAATGAAACCAATATCACTTCTGAACTGCCAACACCAAATGTCACATGTGCAAAGAAAGGTTATATTTAGGACTAAACAAGAAGCGTTAAATACGATAATTCAATTGAAATGAAAACCAAAGTTAAACTAAAACCATTAATTCAAGTTAAATGAACACCTCTGAATCTAGTTAGTTGTATATGGTTGATTCAACTGGGTTTTACTTGTTTCAATCACATGGAACAACTGATCTATAGTTCAAAGAGTGAATACTGTATTGCCTATTTTATAGATGGAAAGCTGTATTGACGAACCAACATCAACCAACATAAAATCCATTTATAATTAAGACATAGATTCACATAGATTCACATAGATTTAGTGACTAAACATTATATTATAACCCTGCATGGAAGTAGCCTAAGCGAAACAAAAGACTATAAAATATATATATGTATATATAAAAAATAAAAAAAATTCTAGCACTCATATACTTATATATGGTATCCACTAAATGCTTGATGCATAAAGCAAAATGTGAACATTTACCCCATTCGCTACAGACTTGCTTTCAGCTCACTAAGCTAGATGAGTATATAAGTATATATAAATATGATATTTATGCTTGCATTTTATTTTACAGTATGTGCACGTATGTGCAAGTACTGGTTAATATAAGTTAACAACATGGGTAGGTCCAGGATTCGTACCTAGTTATCACCCAGTTATTGTAATTACTGTAATAAGTAAATGTTGTCACGAGAACAGGACTGTAAAATGTGTTTCAAATTGACATGCCCGTTCCATTCCCAGTTTTCACTTGTAAATATTACTTTGCTCGGTCATTCGGTCATGCTCAGAATTCCCATCATTGGCAACCACGATATTAGCTATTAGACACTTTCCTTACAAAATCAATCATGGCTGACGGCAGATATAACTTTTCTTCAATGGCACGGGTAACCAAAAAATATTTAAAAAGAAAAAAAAAAGAGAAAGATTTTGTATCATTGAGGTACTATTGTAATTTTTCAATTAATATTTGTAATGTTTTTACACACATTTTAAAGTTTTAGTAATTTGGTTATGCGTTTTTGTCATTTTTGCAAGTCTACATGGTTTTTATCAATTTTTAATTCAGTTTTAGTATTTTTAATAGTTCAATAATAATTTAATAGTTTCCCTGGCATCTGGCAGACACGAAATAAGTTTAAGATTAAGTTTTTGTAGGTTTTATTTTATTGCAAGTTTTTAATGGTTTTTTCAGAATTGTCGTCTCCAGTTCAGTTCCTGTGTGTGGGGCCGTCCTATCAGAAACCGAACTTTTCCTGAAAACTGAAAATTAAGTTGTCATTTTTACTGCTGTGGGGTAATTAGGACTGACCCTGCAGTAATAACTTGTCTGTGTTTGAGCCAAGCTACAAATACAGTGTCTGACCTCTGATGACCCCTGCTTTAAATTCTTGCTCTTCAGCAGCCCCCCCCCCCCCCCCCCATTTGTTTTCATTGTTTCTCTTGACAGCTTGCTGGAAGAGCAGAAAGTGAGTTTTTGAACACATCTTTTTTTTTTTTCAAAATAAATGTAACGTCTGGAAGAGGAAATGCAAGGCTTGATTGGCATGCGCTCTCTGCGGCCTTTCGTATTCGTTCTATTTTGAAGGCCGATACTTGTGCGCCGGTTTCGATGCTATTCCGCTCAACCGGGCAGACCAGCGCATTCCACAAATGTGCAGAACACACATTCTCATGTGCATCATGTAAATACATTAACACTGCCCAAGCTGACAGACACACATGCACACACACACAGACACCCATACGGAGCATCTCGGATTAGCAGAAACCACGTCAATGACAAGGTAACCACACAACAATGCATGAGTGTGTATGTAAGCACTCTGGAGCTGGTCGGATGCCCGCACACACACCCAGTTCTATCAATCACTGCGCATTCTAAAAATGATTTAGCCATTCAGTAATAAAGCCCACCGGACACATTCAGACTTGCAGAACTCAGGAAACCCAATGCTACTCTAAAGGACATACTTGCTTTTCAGCAAGCCACTCTTTCACACCATTTGGACAACGCAATGCTGAAATGGTTTACAATAAAAGTGGTGCTCAGGGAAAGACCATAGGTAGAATTACACTAAGCATTCTGGGACTTCATGCCAGTAATTCATTCGACGTGATGGAGGATCTACACAGGGCGACGCTGAAGTGTGTTACAACCACGGCTCAAGAAACAGTAAAATGCTTAACTTAATTATGGGCTCATTTATCCAGTGTTCAGCAATAACTAACTAAAAGTAGTGATGCTACTAACATAACACTTAGTTAAGTAGTTCAGCTGTTAAATGAATACAGTGAAGCTACTCTTTCCAATGCTACATTGCTACTTTTAATGTGACACTGTTATCCAGTGTTGGGGATTAACTAACTAAAAGTAGCAACATTACTATCTTAACTACATTTAGCAGTGGCGTGACAGCAGTGCAGCGTTTCCAGTACCGAGCTTTCCAATGTGCAGCTATGTAGCGCAACAAGCTACATTTAATGTGACATTGCATACTCAGCTTTATTGTCAAGCAACTGGGGAAATAATCTTAAATGGGCTTCTCTCACATGCAGCATTGCAAAGACTGATTCATAGTGAATTGGACTGTTTGGACAGTTTATAATGAATGGACACAAAAAAACATTTTTTTTTTTTTTCCCCCTAGAAGCCTGTTTTGTTGCTGATCAGCTCTAAATGTTCAAATCAGATATATTTATATAGAATAATAGAGTGTCTTTTTAAAGTTTTATTATGAAATATTGTATATTTATCAGTGCAATTAATCACTACAAAATCCCTTGTTAGAGATTACAAAGATTTTATCGTCATTCTAATATGGGGTACCGGGTTTGACCAATCAATGCACAATCACTGATAGTTCCTGTTTTAGACCCTACTCTCAAGTAGGAGTTAATTTAGTTAACCCGAAAGGAGTTCCTAGAGCTAAAACCGCTCCTGCGGTGCGAACTTCAGCCAATAGTTCTAGGATCTGTGAAAAGGTTCCTATAAGGCCACATGGTGAGTAATACAATTACTTTACTGTAAACAATATACTTATTGGTTTTGTGGCAGAAAAATGACTGTGAATAAATTAGAAATGATATATTTGCAACCCAGCTGCATTAGAAAACATACATGCAGAATCTTCCTACAATTCAGCAATATGTGTGCATGTTTTCACTGCAGTTTCTGGCTGAAATGAACACTTGTGGCTGTAAAACATCAACATTTTTTTATTCCTTTTCACACAAATGATCCCTTTAAAAGCAAATGAGCTGCTGCTCCCGGCCGCTTTCCAGAAGAGGGCGGAGCTTTAACAGCTCAACAACAACAAAGCTGGAGAATCTCACGCAGATAAAATGAGGAAAGTGTTCAGACTTGCATTGTTCAAACCAGAGTCGACACTGACGGAGAGACTGAGAAGTTACAACTTTTAGACATTTCTGAACGGTTAGTGCATAAATTTATGTAGTTGCTGTGGAGTTAATAAATATAATTTTATGTCCCAACAGGTACATTTTTTTTGTTTGTTTGTTTTTTCACGACACTGGGATGTTTAATGCACCTGCATTTGCAATAGAGAATGAGCGATTTTGCTTATAGAGCAACAAAACGTACCCGGAGCATTTCAGATTTTGCAGAAATGTTAGTTAGAGTCACACATTTCCAATGAGCCTGTGTTGCATTATTTATAAAATGTAAGAAAACACAATGTCCCCTTAATTAGCTTAAATGTAATTAGATCAAATCCACAACTGCCCCATGATGCAATAGGGATGTTCAATTCACGAACAAGCTGATTCTTTCCAATAAACCTGATGAACTGGTTAAAAAAATCAAACTTAACGAATCAGCTCATGAATGGACTGATCCAATTACAGCTGTTCTTGAGTCAACAGGTGCGTTCGACTTGAATCGACTCTGTGCGGACTGATCGGTGTGTGATGTCAAAGTACCAAAGTTAAACACACTTAATAACTTACTGATTCAATTATCCAGTAAAAATAAGTGATTTTCAATTCACGAACAATCTGATTCTTTCCAATAAACCCAATTGAATCGGTTCACAATTCAATTGTGAATCGGACTGACTCAACTGCAGCTGTTCTTGAGTCAACTATTCACTGATTCAGTCAAAATGAGCAGAGAACGTGTGCGCGACGGCGAGCGGTTTAAGCCCACTGGAATGCTCGAATGTGGACATGTCCACCTTTTTGTATGTAACAATCTGGTAAAATAACGCAAATTAATGCTCATGCATCTTCCCCGCTGCCGTAGCAGTTTCAACTGAGTTTTCCCCCATGCGACGTCTGTACTTTGTATTGTTTTTGTCGCCATATACTTAGCTATACAAATTTAGTCTGTCCTCAAAAAAGCAACATGGTTATGTGGTTCAATTCTGAGTACAGTTTCAAAGCATTGTCCCTGGCCCTGCATTTACATGCAACATCTAAAAAAGACAAATAGTAGAATTCATCTTGTAATGTCTACACAGGCTCCTGAAGCGTCGAACTGGAGCGCGCTCATGCGGAGTCACGTATCCCCTGCAGTGGAAGTGTTGGCAGGCATCGGTAATCGCAGCTGCCGGCGATGTCACTCGGCACCCAGCGAATGTCGGCGTGAGCTAATGGCCCTCGTGTTGCTTCATCACACGGTTAAGTGCTGCTCCAATTTAAGTGAAGCTAAAATGACTGCACAGGCACTAATAAACCCATTCAGTACAGCTCCCTTCCCTCGAGGACGGCGTACATGTGTGTGTGCGCTCAAGGCCAAGTGCATGACACAGGTGTGTCCGTGAACCGCCGCTGTAATGCAGTTAGCTGTGAGTCTTCTGCAGGTGCAGTTTCCTTTACACACTCTCTGGTATCTAGTTGCTCCCTGGTGCTTTCCATGAATAAGATACCACTAATCCTCAATTACTTCATGAAATCCTTAATTAGTGATTGACTTTCCAGGAAGCATCTTGAGCGTCCGGCCAAAACCATTATAGCTCTAATGTAGGAGGTTTCATATGTATATAGTGAGTAAGGCACAGTTATTCGTAGTTTTCTAGTAAAATCACAAACCTATGACCAGGGAAGTCTTTTTTTAATTAGCATACTGTACACGCTGCCCTCCCAACAAGCACCGGTCAGCTGCTGTCCTAGATGAAACCCAGATGGTGACGTCCTAACATAAGCTCATGAAATTAATCACAGGCTCCGAATGTTCTCAAAAACATGCTGTGATGGAAGATGAGGCAATGCTGCATAGCCCAACCAGTCAATGTTGCAGTTGTTTCTACATATGAGAGATCTGCAGTTCTTTTGCAACTTTCTAAAACTGAATGGTGGGGCTTATTCTTGTTCTTTCACATATCAGGTGTGGCGTGTGCACAAGATTCAAGTCCTTTATGGATATGCAATACATCCTTCTATCAATGGAACCAAGACATAAGTAATGTTCCTTCCCCTTTGAGCGGTTACTGACAGCCCTTTGGCAGCAGCTGGATGGGAGCAGGCGCTAGTGTCAGGGCTTGTCCTGGGTGAGCCTGGCAATGTGCCATCAGGGCATCTGTAGAACAGTGGGATTAAGCAAGCTGTCTGTCTACTGGGCAGAATAGACTATTCATTTGGGAAAAAAAAAAAAAAAAAAAAATAGTATGATATGAGGGTATAGGCACTTTAAATCAGAGGGGGTGGGGGTCTGGGGGGTAATTGATTGGGTTGGGAATTTAGTGCTTTATGTGTTAAATTATTTTACTGTATATTCTAAACCCTAATGCTACCCATCGCAGAAAACTTTCTACATTTTCAAAAAACATCACTTAGTATGATTTAAAGCTGCAGTATGTATGATTTTTGCTGTAAAATATCCAAAATCCTCTAGGCCAGAGTTTTAGAAGAAAATTTAGTAGAAAATTGCTATTTTAACCAAGGATCTGGGACGTGGGGAGGGAGTCGCCTGTCAATGCCGTCATATCCGCATGAATAAAATTTATTTGGTATAAACCATGGAAACATCACAGACGCTTTAATATATTACATGTTTTGTTGGGATACATTTATAGACAGAAAACAAATCATTGTTATACAGCTAGCTGAAGGCGTTTAGTCTTATTGTTTAAATCTAATCATCTTGAGTTTTTGCGAGTACCGTGTCTCAGAGAAAAACACCATTTTGTCAAGTAACGTTAGCTAACAGTAATACAGAATTTTCTCTATCATGCAATACCTTTAAAAATTCATTGCATGGCATTTATCAACACAAGCCATCCAGCATTTAATATCGCTCTATCTTACTGCAGTGTGAACACGTGTCTCACAGCAGCTGGCGAGCAAATGCACAGAGTAACTTTATAACATCATTTTCAACACACTCAAATATATCTGATAGGATAAACAGAGCTGCGTTTCCTCACACTCAGGACCGGAAACGCCGAAGCGGCGTCGGCGACTGTGGCATAATAAAAGTCCCGCTGCACGCGAGATGTCGCGTTCATCTCTCGTCAACAATCGCTCCAGCCACATGTCCCAAGATTCCTCGCTCAAAATTGCCATCATCAAGCTACACCTTTGTTTTGAATAGGCAAAAACAGACAAAAAATTACACATTGCACCTTTAAGTTTTTTTTTTTTTCATGAAGACCAAAAAATGTACCCACAAGGACACAGATTTCGGATATTGCCATCTTTGTGTCCCCACAGCATAGGGTTTACCAGTTTGGTCCCACTTTATATTAGAGTGCTTCAACTACTACTAACATTTAAATTAATGGTAACACTTTACAATAAGGTTCATTAGTTAATCATTAGTTAATGTATTAACTAACATGAACTAACCATGAGCAACACATTTGTTATTATATTTACTAATCTTCGTTAACGTTAGTTAATGAAAATATAGTTGTTCATTGATTGTTCATGTTAGTTCACAGTGCATTAACTAATTAGATTTTAATTAATGAGTTTATTATTATTAGTTCATGTTAACTAATGTTGTCAACTCATGAAAAGTGTTACCATGTTAATCATTTGGTTTTTACATTGTACTAATATTATTATAATTACCTGCATATAATTAATTTTTACTAGTGGTGTGACGTGACGGCTCATGAGATAGAGTTCACGAGAATGAGACGAGATTTTTACACAGTATTTTTTAAGAAATACGTGTGACGAAATACATAGCTGGAAAAAGATCTGCAGGTGCATTTTAAACGTTTTTACTCATCATCTTGTAATGAATGGCATTTCAGTTCTAGTATCAGAGTATGAATTATCATATGCAATACTCAAGCACTGTAAACGGTTTCCACAAACTCAACTGACTGGTTTCTCTCCTCTTCAGACCTCACTGTACATGATTTATGAGCGTCTACAACATTTGACCTCCTAACTGAACTCCTTTCCACAAATTGATCAAAGAAAAAATAATAAAAAAAACAAATGAAAAATGTTCTTAGTCTTATTAAGTGTGAACAATAAGTGCAACCATAATCAAATTACTCTCTCAATATTCAAAGTGAAACTAGAGACCAAATTTTTCTTCAAGCAGATGATCACAACTACAACCCAGCCTAAAATGCCAACACAGGACACATGTCAAGGGAGCACATGGCTGTATCACATGACACAAACAAGGAAAACATGGTAAAAAGGGAGCATATGGAAAACGAAAACCAAATTTTTCTTCAAGCATGATACAGAGCTGAGACATGATCACAACTACAGCCCAGCCTAAAATGGCTTTTTAAGCAGTTCCGAGCACACAAAAAAACACATGTCAACGAATCCCTCTGCCATGGTCTTATCAGTCATCTTGTTACTTACTCTTGTCATGTGATGAGTGAACACTGATTTCTGCTGCTTGTGTTGGATGAACTGGATGGGACTGACCATTATCCAACTGAATTAAATTCTTTTTAATTCTATAAAAAGCAAAATGACAGTAGAGGCTTAATATAAATGAAGTGATGGCATATTCTATCCTAATTTCACCCTCACGCTCTGCTATGGCAATACCGCCTCGACGAGAAATCTCGTCACACTTTAATCTTGCAAGATCTCGTCACACCCCTACTGTTAACCTTATCTTCCCTTTTACCCCCCTCCAAAACCTACCCATATCCTGTCCCTAACCTTACCCGTATCCCACCTTAATAGCAGCACATGTGTTTTACAATACAAAATGAATACAATAAGTACATTGTACTTCTATTTGGGTGTAAGTATTGAAATAAGCATCCACTGGAGGCAAGTTGAAGAACCCAAGAGCAGTTTATTTAACTTAACTTAAGCAAATACAACATAAACAATGACATGGCTTGGTTAAACTTGGCTTGAAATAAACAATGACATGAACATAACCTTACAAACAGCGGTACATGGACAATACTTAAAGACACATGAGGGTTTAAATACACAAGGATTAATCGCTAGACAAGGAACACCTGTGCCCAAATCAACCAGAGACAACATAGGACACATGAAAAGGGATCACATGACACAAACAAGGAAAACATGGTAAAAAGGGAGCATATGGAAAACGCAAACAAAGCAATGAATACATGGACACAAAACCAAAACTATACATGGCATTCATAGTAAAGACACCTAATATAAAAGTGTGACCGATCATTATATATATATATATTTATATATACATAATTATGACTCAACAACCTGCAACATGCATGGAATAAATTCACTTAACAGACATAAATTCAAATAATGAGTTATATTGCCATTCTGTTCTACAATCAAAGTACTGACTATTAGAATAAATCAATATTAAAGAAAACACACTCAATTTGCACAAAAAAACAAACAAAACAAAGCATGCACACGATGGCATGAAGTGGAATCATGCTTAAAGAATGCCCGCACTGAGTGCTGCATATCCAAACACCTCAGCTAGATTGTGCAAGCATGTGTCTCATCCGCTCGAAGGCAATGCAAAACTATAAATTCGAAACAATTATAGGGCTCGATTAATGTTGGGGTTGTTTGTGGACTGAGTGTGCCTGCTGCATCTCGGCCTCCGCCTGTCATTCACGAGATATACGATGAGGTCTAGGTGTGAACAGGAACATGTAAATCAAAATTTGAGCTAGGGGCAAAACACTTGCTAGTCTACACAAACGAGCAAGCCTACTTCAACATGCATGTACATATGTATGCATGCTAACACGCACTGAAAACACACAAGAAACAAAGGCGAGGGTTATTGCAAAAGTAAAAAGAAAAACCAAGTGCTCACATTTTCCATAAAACATTCTCAGATTTTTCCAAAGATGACGTTCCACATTGAGGAATCTACAACATGACAATCTGTCAGTGGGCATAAACTCTTTAACCGTTTTCTGTGTTTGCTGTAAGGGCCCAGAGGTGATGGTGGCTCAGGATGGAACATGCACTGCTGTCTTCCTCTGACTGGGTGAAAAGGTGAGGTTTTTTTTTTTTTTTTCTTTCTTTTACCATGGTGTTTCATGTGGTTGTACCTTTAGCAACAATAAATGCTTCATTTAAGATCTTGTTTACATGTCAAATTTACTGAAGAGGAAGACAGGACTAAAAAAAAACTGTTCCTGGGAAACAACTTGTAATAATAATCCAGTTATTCTATGACAGCCACGATTGAAACCCATGACGACAACACCAGAGAGTAGAAATCAGCGGTTTACCTGAAAAAAAAGTGTACTTTGTTTGGAAATGGGTTGAGTTTCCAGACAACACCTCTTATTATTGTACTTCATTTGCATCACATAATTGCACCAAAACAAATTCAAAGAGGCCACATTTTTATTTTAGGAGCTGTTTTAAATACATATCATACTGAAATAAAACTTCAAATGCTATAATGTTGGGTTAGTTCTGTAACGAGCGTCAGATGAAGTGCCCGTCAGATCCTCTAGAGGGCACTTCAGCTATATTGGGGGTAAGGCCCCCCCAAAAACATTGCAAAAGCTCCACGACCCCGTCGTTAAAAAATATATATCGACATCTACCTACAAACAGATTTATTAACAAGTTTGTGAGATGTAATGTGAATTATGAGAACTATGATGTAAACATTCTTTACAAATATATTTAAATACATAACACTAACCTTACATACTTTCAAAAAAATCTAATTTTAGAAATATTTTAATTATTTTAATATATTGATTTGGACTCGGTACGGCCCCCCCTGCAATACCGCTACGTCCCACCGGGGGGCCGCGGCCCACAGTTTGGGAAGCACTGCACTACACAATTTCACACAAACTCACTCAAGGACACGGACTACATTTCCTAGAATCCCCTTACCTATCACTGATCGCTTCACCGGCTGCAGCTTATTATCCAAACCATATTTAAGCTCAGCGCACACGCACATATTTGCGAGGTCTTGTTATTTCCCCAGTGTGTAACATTTCTGAGCATTCATCTTTGTCTTGTTTTTTCCGGTTATTACCCTGTCTGTTTTTCGTTGTTGGATTCTTGCTGCCTGTCCCGATCCTTGCTTTGTTAAACTGGACTGTGATTGATATCTGCCTGACCTGAACTCCTGCCTGCCTGCCTACGATTACTGCCTTTCCTTGGATTGACCTGTTTGCTGTTGATTGACCGTTGCCTGTTTGACCACATTTTCAAATAAAGCTCGCATTTGGATCTCATCCGCTGACTCGCCCTTCATTTCAAGTTCACCCAAAAATGATGTTTTTTTGTTTCGAATCAGTGGTTCAGAGCGTCAAAGTCACGTGATTTCAGTAAACAAGACTTCGTAGTTCGAACTGTTGCGCAATTTCAATAGTTCACATGGCTTTGGCCGTTTGATATGCGAAACGATTCACTGATTCGAAACAAAAGATTCGTAAAGCAGTGTTTTGACGGCCAGTGTAAATGATCTTGCTGTCAATAGAGACTCACTGAACCATCGGATTTCATCAAAAATATCTTCATTTGTGTTCTGAAGATGAATGAAGGTCTTACGGGTGTGGAACGACATGAGGGAGAGGAATTAATGACTGAATTTTCATTTATAATCCACGTTTTTGAATGATGAAGATTTGCTTAACCACAATATCATATATGGTGAAACTATTAATAAATGGTTAATTCTTAGTTCATGGTAACTAAGGTAGTTAACGAATGCTAAAGTGAAACCTTACTGTAAAGTGTTACCATATATTCAATATTCAATTATAACAACATTTCAATTACTAATAAAATTACATTATTCAATGACAATAATAAATAGTGACACAAATAGACAGGACTACTTATATCTGTTACGGAACATTTTCTAAGGAACACTTCTGATGATGCGGTATGCGGTAAGGCAGAACTTTAATCGTAACAAACACCGGGATACAAACATTCCAACATAAACGCTAACGGACAAGGACTGAGGAAGAACACAGTGTAGATATACACAGGAATACATGAACAGGGCACAGGTGAATGACATAATTACCAACACAGCTGAACGGAATTAACGAATAAAAGGTAACCATGGAAACTAAGGAGGAGTGGGAAACTCAAACAAAGAATACATGTGACAGATAGACTACACAGATCCCTTTCAATATCATTCTTTTATGGTGCGTTCATCATTCTTGGACATGTAATTTAAGCGGGGAATATACTTTGTGACCCAGATAAAATGAATGAATAAACTACATGAGGGCAGAATTGAACATTTCAGAATCGAAGAAAGGCTACTTTCATTCGAAGGAAAGATACAACGGCAAATGAGGGCGGCCTATATTATAAACCCCAGTAGGTTTGATTTATTCTCTTGAGGAGAAATTGATGCTTATGTTACACATTGTTCAAACAGCCGCCTATATAGAAAGGGTTTAGGTTGCTGGTTTTGCCACACTCACAAACCCTTCAAAACTGCTTAATTTGAGCATTACCATCTTGCACAGTACATTGCAAACACTCTTGCTGTGGGGTCTGTCCTGTACATACTTGCACCGACTGCAGGGATTGGATTATTTCAAATTGGAATGGAAAATGGGATTTTGTGAGATTTCCCAGATTAAAATTCTAAGCGTCAGCGCTGCCTCATGCGTCTATTAGCGGTGAGAAAATATGAAGCGTTTAAACATATGAAGCAGTGTCAGTGGATGAGCTTCAGTACCCTGCTGAAAAAAAAAAAGACATTGAAGTTACTCTAAAAAAAAAAATTATATCTTCAATAGTGTAATTAGATTACTGTACCAATTACTCCCTCTAAAAATATTGCATTACATATACTTTCTAAATCCCATACAGGGCTGGGTGGGTTACTTTTAAAATGTATTTCACTGCAGATTACAAAATACATGCTTTAGAAAGTCGTTTGTAATGTATTTCGTTACATTACTCAAGATTAGTAACTTAATCTGAATACTTTAGAATACTTTGGAATACTAATAAGTGTGGGAAAAAAACACAAAAAAGGTAATTTCAAGTTTTTATCTCACAATTCTGACTTTTTCCCACAGAATTGCGTGATATAAAGTTGCAATTGCGAGTTATAAAGTCAAAATTATGAGATATAAACTCACAATATTGAGAAAAGTCCGAATTATGACATTTAACTCACATACTAAATTCACAATAGCAAGAAAATAAAAAGTCAGTATAGCAAGTTTATATCTCCCAATTCTGACTTTATAACTTGCAATTATGAGTTTACATCTTGTAATTCTGAGAAAAAGAAGTCAGAAATGTGAAATGTAAACTCATAATTGTGAGGGAAAAAACAAATTGTGAAAAAAAGATTCAGTGACGAGTGAATTATAAAATGACTCAAACAACTCTCACACAAACATGAAACTGAACTCGTCTTTTTCAGACGGTCAGAGTCAGAGAATCACCAATCGCTGTTTAAATGACATTAAAACTCAAAGTAATCACTTTGGTAATCTAAAACACTTTTCAGATGGAACTGTAATCTGGTTACCACCCATTTAAAATGTAACTGTAATGAAATACAGTTACTCAAATTTTGTATTTTAAATACATAACTAAGTCCCCAACCCTGATCCCATATCACCCTCGACCAGATGAACAGTACTAGGATAGATATGGCACTGCTCGTTTAATTTCTTCAAATAAAAACTATAAAATTGCAACACTGTTTACTGCACATGCTCTTCAAATACGGCTGTGGTGTTCAAGCGGCAGGTTCAACGTTTCCCCACCCCTTATTATTTCTCAAATATATGTGTCAAAAAAAAAAAAAAAAAAAATACTGTAGTGATCACTGAGTATGTTGGGAATGGGATACTATTTTTCAAAAAATATATAATGCATTTTAGGCTTGCCCACCGCCCCCCACCGTCATTTAGATTATTTTATTGTAATGTCTATTTTTGGTTTAGTTCATGTTTCATTGTTATTGTCAGTGTCTTGTTTGTTTATCCATGTGCTCCAGTTGTCATGTGATTCCCCTGTTTGTCATGTGATCCTGCCACGTGCTCCTCGTCATGTGATTCCCCTGTGTCATGTCGTGTTCTGATTGGTTCCCTGGGTTTAATCATTGTTCACAGCTGCACATCGTTTGTATTTTGTCTGTCTATTTAAACCCTCATGTTTCCTTTGTTCCTGTTTGATTGTGTGTGAATTGTATCCCTGTATTTTCTGTGTCAAGTCGAGTCGAGCACTTGGGTTCTCACTCAAACTCACCTCCAGTGTATCTATTGTTACATTTATAGTAGTGATTTAGTTTTATAGTATTTATAAAGTCATTTAGTTCAGTTAGAGAAGAAATGCTACAATTAGAGTCACAGCACAGATCAGCAGCATATCTACCTCACTTCTCCTCACTCCTGACTGACAAAATAATGGAGGCAGATTTGGTGCCGAAGTGAAATGTAAAGGCGCCTATTTGAGCGAGTTTGTCATTGTATGGTTTTGTTGTTGTGTTTTCCATTACGAATAACAATGAATCCACCATTCAAGCAATTGCCAACTCCAAATTGCCACCAATTCGAAAGTAAAATACTGAGGACCGCACAGGCATTCATAATTGCGCGTGGCGTGGAGCAAAGGGAGCGTTTTCAGTTCATTAAAAACGCTAGCTCTTCCGGCACTTGACACGCAATTTAAAAGAGAGAGAAAAACTTCTAATGTCGATTAACCGGTGGGAAAATTTCCTCACTGCCACATCCCTAATGCATTTTCAACAATGTTTACTGCATCCAAATTTCTGTATGTATAAAATACATGGATAGCCTTTTAGTTTGCCAAAAACTTTTTGCAAATTTAAGGAAAAACTGCAACCAGATTACACTGTGTGGAACACTAAATACCAGTTACATTTTAAATGGGTGGTAATCAGATTACAGTTACATCTGAAAAGTGTTTTAGATTACCAAAGTGATTACTTTGAGTTTTAATGTCATTTAAACAGCGATTGGTGATTCTCTGACTCTGACAGTCTGAAAAAGAGGAGTTCAGTTTCATCAATATTTTAATACTTTTAAGAGGGATCATAAAAATTGTGTTATTTTTATTTAGTTCTGTCCTGAACAAGACAAAATGACTGAATTTATAAAAAAAAAAGCCCAACTGTCAACTTAACTGTCCTGTCATGACCTGATGATCCACGACTGTTTTCATGTTTTGTGAGTCATTGTATAATTCACTCGTCACTACAACTTTTTCTCACAATTTGTTTTTCCCTCTCAATTGTGAGTTTGCATTTCACAATTCTGACTTCTTTTTCTCAGAATTGCGAGATTTAAACTCACAGTTGCAAGTTATAAAGTAAGAATTGAGAGATATAAACTTGCAATACTGACTTTTCTTCTTGCAATTGTGAATTTAGTATGTGAGCTTGTATCTCATAATTCTGACTTTCCTCAATATTGTGAGTTTATCATGATTTTGACTTCTCAATATTGAGTTTATATCATAATTCTGAAGAAGAATTGAAGAAGAAGAATTGTGAGAATTCGCAATTATCTTTTTTGTGTTTGTTTCACACTTATTAGTATTCCAAAGTATTCTAAAGTATTTAGATTAAGTCACTAAACTTGAGTAATGTAACGAAATACGTTACAAATGACTTTTTAAAGCATGTTATATAATCTGTAGTGAAATACATTTTAAAAGTAACCTCCCCAGCCCTGAGTATGCACTCCTTGATATGTAGTCATAAGTACACCTTGCTCATTTATTTGTTTTTTAGTGATTTAAAACGGTCTCTCATGTAACAGAATATAATTGCTAGATACTCTGGTACAAGATTGTTTGCTCAGTCTCCTGAAGGCAGGGAGGCTGGCTGATCGTCCAGGATATAAATCAAATTAGAATTTGGAAATGCTACACAATTATATACATTATCACTGACTAACAAAGTGTATGACTGAACTTCAGCCAGAACAAACACTTAAATGCAAGCTTGAGCTGAAATCTCCCTGTCCATTCTATCTGATTCCTCTAATTAGTAATCACTGATACCTGCAGACCTCGCAAAACACTGCGCTATGGACTTTCAAATACCCGTCTTTCTCTTTACTGTCTCTTAACTCCGACTTAAGGTTCTGCAAAGTGCAAGAGTGCCATCCGTTTGCCCAGAGGGACAAGATTAAGCAAAAAGGAAGTGAAGAAAAGGAGACATTTATGAGCTTTTAAGCAGCTCCCTTCCTCCAAGGCTGATTCGTTGATAGACTTATCTGCCCTGTGTGATAGAAAGGAGGCCATCTTTCAACCCCATAATCTACGGCAGCGTTTATTTGGTGATGACGCATAACCTGTCCAGCTAGCCTGGAGAAGCACGGATTTCTCAGTGAACACAATATGAACGTACGCGAGATGACATGAGCTGTCAGCCAGAGTCTCCACGACTCAAAGATGGACTTTTTTGGGGCTTGATTTTGGAGGAAATGTTGGATTTAAACAGGGTAAAATGCGTTAAATTAAATTAAATTGAGAACCGAATGCATGTGCATACTGAAATACTGTGCATTTGCCGATCACACACATTGTGAGCATATACAGCTATTCAGTCATGATGTCAATTTGTCGGCCAACCAGAACACCAGCACTAATACACTGGTTCCCTCCGCGATTTCTTGAGGATTTTTAGAAGTTGTGGTTAATATTACTTGAAGAGACTTTCATATTTTGTTCTATAATATTCAGTAAATTACGGAGTTACAGTTTGTCGAGCAAGTAAATTTGCAACTTTGTGTGCTGTATAGACTTCATTCTCTTTAAAGAAGAAAAATATTTGAAATACTGAAGTTGTGAACTGTCAACTTTTCTGTACATTCTTTTCATGCCCAACTTGTCAGCATTTTTTCTTCTTATGTGTGGTTATGAATATGCATATGAATATATGTGTTGTAGAACAAAAAGTCTATTCAAATGTGCACTGTTTCAAAGCATCCGGTAGCTCAGAAACAAAGAAATAACAGTATTAATGTCGCAAAATTCTTTAAATTTGCAACTACTAGAATTTCAGGTGTTAAAAAGACAATTGTGTCATTATTCAGCTCAATTTGGTTCAATGTTGATCCATTTTAATCTTCATCAATAACAGTGACATTCTGTTCGGTGCAATTCAGTGTTTATTGAACTAATAGTTTAAATCATGACACAAGTTTTATTCAGCAATAAGCAACTTGACAGAAGAAATTCTCATTATTTTCTCAAAGACCCGCCCCCTTTAGTTACTGTTGCTATGTCCGACAAGCCATGCGATCTCACGCCACACATCATGAGGAGGACACTGATAACTTTTGATATGAAGCAGTTTTATGTTTAAACAATCAATAGCGTCTAGTGTCTCTTTAATGTGTAGTGACAGATCGCTGTAGCTCCTCGTGAACTGATCATCTCTTCATGCTAGTTCATATATAGCGTCAAGTGCATGAATGAACATCAGAAGGAATGTTGTTTCAAACGTAGAAAGACGTGAGGACACATTATTCAAGTTCAAGTTCACCAACGTTAATCTACTAACTCCCCTGACTGCTTTGTCAGACAAAATAGCGGATTCAGGGTTATGATTGGTCAGATCGCCTGTCAATCAAACTGCCGGTGAAGGGGCAATTTAGTTCAAGAATTCTTGATAATACTACTGAATAATGAAGTGTAAACCCCTCTAAACCCCTGCTTTGCGAGAGCCTACTTGGCTCTGATTGGTCACATGGCCCAGTCTGTTGTGATTGGTTAACCAAATGAATTTTCCATTACCATATCTAAATTCCAGCTACAGTATACATATGAACAGCAACAATGGTGCCATTTTTTCCATATCAATTCCATCCTTTGGAAGTGCTCTAAAGTGGCAGGACAGAAAACATGGTCTTCTCGACATGTCAACAACACGAAACAAACTCTTCCAGGCCTCAGATAAAACTTCAGTGTTTGAGGGCGGGGCAAAGTAGACATTGTCTGCTGAAAGCCAATGAAGAGCATATAGGCTGGCGTTTTGCAAATTTGTTGCAACCTAAGCATCTAGGTTCGTTCAGGAAGTGAGACTGGAATTACTGACGATTTATTTCGACAGTTCAGAATCGGTTCTTTCTTTTATCAAGGACTTTGATCTTTGAAACTTTGCAGACCTTTTGCATTCCCAAACAGCTATATTGCACACTGCATGAAAGGTAATATCCAAAAAACACATAATTGGGGCACATTAAGTGTTTTTTTTTACGCCACAACTAAATTTCTGAGATTCCCAACAGCTCAAAAAAAGTTAGATATAGATATAGCATCGGACATCTTTCTTGCTAAAATAAAACACAAAGGTGTCCGGACAGTAAGGGGAAATTAATAAAAAAATAGGGCTGTCAACGTTAACGCATGCGATTTATTTAAATCCCTTAACATGTTAAAGTAATTGAGTACAAATAAATTACTGAAGCATGTGAAATTAATGTAATATACGTCATACAGTTAGATGATCTTGGAAGTCGGGAGTTTATCTCACTGATTGAACATCAACGACGGCGCAAGGACCCGTAATCCAGGTAGGCGGAAATTTCTATTCTAACCCTTCAATAAGCCGATTTATTGAGTTTTCAGAGAATTATTCATTCCATTGTGTGCTTCGCTTTTAAAAACTTTGTTTCTGAAGAGTGTGAGCCCTCATGCATCGTGCCGTGTGAAATACGGTCTGAAAGGAACGCCGCTGTATAGCCAGATAATACGTTGCTCAGCTGGATAAAGCAAACCAGCGTCTCGCTAATAATTTTTTGATGGATGAGGATTGCAATCAAGGTAAAGACGATTGCGGTGACATACAGGAGTCTCACAGTAAAAGCACAATCCATGTATGTGGACTCTCGATGCGCTTATTGCACAACGCAAAGACATATTTGGGTACATTAAAGTTGTTTCCACACAGGATAATGTTTGGATTTGTCACATGGACAGTCGGTTTAGGGCTTTTTGGCATCTCCATGTGGTTCTGTTCAGTATCGCAACTTGACTTTCCAGTTACACTGTACATCTTTTTTCTATAATTTGTTTTCATGACCGCTTTGGTGTGCAGAAATGTATGAATTCTATGGACTCGTCCTTGTGGAGTCTTCAAGTGTACTATTTTGGAAACATTTACCTTTTGCAGAAAATATAGTTTTGTGTGGATCATCCTTCACTTTTCTGGATACAGGAAATGTGTTAAACAAGCTAAACGGCGTGTGCGATTTACAAAAAAAAAAAAAGTAATCTATTGACAGCCAACTGCGAAAGCATCGTAAGGCGACGTAAACGAGCATGTGTGTTTGTGAGAGCGAGGCTGAAGAGGTGGAGTGGACCTGGAAGAGATCCAGCTCAACTTTACTTGGCATGTGTTCAGCAATGATGCAATAGACTGGCAAATGCTTGTTGATTTCCTCTCGTTCAGCAGGTGAAACCTAACAATCATCAGATTCTTTCTCAATGCTTCAAAAGGGCCTCAACTTTGCGCTTACCACGCTCACGATGGCACTCCATCCCTGTTTTGCTTCTCTACCTCACACCCAACATTCCCTCCCAGTCCAATCGAAGATGCATGATGTTAAGATTAATGATTGAATCGCACTTAAACGTTCCCCTCTGCAGTCGCACACAAGAGACTTTGACAAGGTTTACATAAGCCGTATTGACACATAAGCCGTGTTTTCATTCGAACACACTCATCGTGAGTCATTGTGTTGATGTACAACAGTTTATAGAGTTACCAGGTGTATTGTCGCTTACAAACACACTCACCCGCCCTTGGAAAGAAAGGCCCATTCACATTCACAGAGGTGAGCTTTGTTCAGGCCACTGAAACCACTGCGCCTAATTCTGGTTTTGTGATGAATTACGATTAAAGCTGCAGAGTAAACAGCTTCAAAGGGAAATCAAAACAAAATAAAGCTGGCACAATCAGTTATGGTAATGATTAAAGACCGCGCATAGTTCGGCATGATAGATTCGATACTCTCACACATGCATGCAAAATGTACACATATCGCTTGTTGAAAGATGCGTAACAACACCCTGAACGCACAAAACATACTCACACCCACACACACTTGGTTACTAGAAAACTAAGGTGTACGTGGTTGCATGTGCAAAG